>CAJQZJ010000151.1:1891121-1907977 GCA_907164525.1 Lophiomys imhausi | reverse complement strand
CTTATAGGTGCATCATGAGGCTCAGGAGGGTGAAGACACTTGCCCCAAGCCAAGCCGCTGTGCCTGAACTCATAGTATATCACAAAAAACACTCTTAGCCTGAACCGGCATGCACCATCTCTCCCTCCCTTTTTTCCCCCTTTTTTATGTGTGTGGTATATGTGTGTGTACATGTTTACATGTGTGGGCATGTGCATTCGTGTGTGTGCATGTGTGTATGTGTGTAGCCATGTGCATTTGTGTGTGTGATGAAGACATCCAGTGTCTCTTCAGTTGTTTTTCTACCTTATTTTTTCGGGGACATGGTCTTTCTGTGAACTGGCAGCTCACCCGTGACAGGCTGGAATCTGCCTGTCTCTGCTCCTGCAGCACAGGGGATACATGGCACCACCCCCTGGCCATTGGGTGTGCTGAGGGTCCAGCCTCACTGGTCTTCACACCAGCAGAGCAAACTGCTTCTCTGCCGAGCCGACTCCCTAGCCACAGAGTGCGTCTCTCTTCCTTGGCATGGTTACACACCTAGGATCCCAGAACTTGATCCTAGGTATGTAGGAAGGTAGAGGCAGGAGGATCTGGCGCTCAAGGCCCTCCTTGGCTACATAGTGAGTTTGGAGTCAGCCTGGAACACATGAAACCCTATCTCAAACAGCCTAGTGAGATTGCTCAGTGGGTAAAGGCATTTGCCTCCAAGCCTGAGGACCAAGTTTGATGGAACGAGAGAGAGAGAGAGACAGAACTGACTTCTGACAGTTGCCCTCCGCCCTGGGTGTGCATCCGCATATATGTTGTATATACACAGACGCACATATAAAACAAATGAGCAAGCAAAGGAAGAAAGAACGAATCTGACTTTCTTAGTGTCTACCCTCAAGAGTTTGGTGAAAAACAAACATAAAAACAAAGCATAAAAAAATTAAATTGCCAGGAGTGGTGGCGCACACCTTTAGTCCGAGGTAGAGGCAGAGGCAAGAGGATCTCTGTGAGTTCAAGGCCAACCTGGTCTACAGCGTGAGTTCTAGGACAGCCAGGGCTACACAGAGAAACCCTGTCTCGAAAAAAAAAAGATTAAATCATACATCATACTGGAGATAGAGCTCAGTGGAGGCAGCTTGCTTAACATACCCGATGTGCTGGGTTCAATCTGCAGTACTGCCAAGCTAACAAATAAAAACTACAGTAGTTTTCCGTCCTTTAATGCCTACTAAGAACTGCAAGGCTGTCCTGGCTGCCATCCTGGGCTTCCACATGGAGAGTCTATTGGGAAAAAAAAAAAAAAAACAAAACGAAAAACAAAACAAACAAAAAACAGGAGAAGCCAGGCTGGTGGCGCACACCTTTTAGCCCAGGACTCAGGAGGCAGAGGGAGATGGAACTCTATGAGTTCGAGGCCAGTCTACAGAGTGAGTTCCAGGACAGCCAGGGCTACACAGAGAATCCCTGTCTCAAAAAACCACACATACACACAACCCAAGAGCCAACTGCATGGGGTGTCTGCAGGGAGGAGTTCTGTACTACCCTGCAGCACACAGGGCTTAGAGAACAGAAGCATGAACCAGCTGGGCTGGAGGGAGAGTTATGTGTCACTGCTCTGAAGCATGTGAGGAGGGGGGCTGTGAAGCAGAGGCTCCCTCAGAGGCAGCCCAGTGTCTGCCTCTGAGGGAGCCCTGAGGTTTGCACCAGCACCCAGAGGCTAGATCTATCTTGCTGAGAGGCAGGCCCTCCTCTGAGGGTGGGGCATTTGTGTGCATGTTTACAAACAGGCCACAGATTGCAGTGTTCTGTTTTCAACTTTGTCTGTTGATGTGCACGTACCTGGGAGTGCAAGGTTTGTAAACCTCACATGCTTTTATCCTGGCTCAGTCATTTTGCCTGGAGCTCAGGGCCCAGCCCTCTGGCCTCCAGTGAAGAAAAGCATGGTGCACTGGATTCCACCCCACACGGTCCACTCCAGAGGGAGCTGGCAATGACCCAGCGCAGGAGAAGGGTTGTTCCTCTCAACATGTGCTCTCTCTCTCTCTCTCACACACACATACACACAATCTCTCCCTATCTTACATTTATTTTATTTACTTATATTTTGGGTGTGCGTGTTATTTGTGTGGGCCTATGCAAGTTATGGGCTGTTGTGGAGGTCAGAGGACAACCTGCGGGAGTCGCTTCTCACCTCCCACGATTGTGGGCGCTGAGGAATGGACTCAGTTCTCAGGCTTGGCAGCAAGCACCTTTGTCTGCTGAGCCCTCTCACTGGCCCTGGTTGTTAGTTTAAGATAGGGACTTGCCAAGTGACCCAGGCTGGCCTTAAACTCACTGTGCAGCCCAAGCTGACCTTTAATTTACACTCCTCCACCTTTAGCCTCCTAAGTAGCACGGGATACAGGTCTGTACCGCTGCACCCAGCTATATGGAAGTCTCTTTTTAACTTTTTTTTTTTTGGAGCTGGGTTCTCTTTAGCCCTGAAACTTGCTGTGTAGACCAGGGTAACCTCAAATTTACAGCAGGTCCTCTGCCTCTGCCTCCTTAGGGCTGGGATTACAGGTATGAGCCACTATGCCTGACTTACATGGGGGCTCTTGAAACTGTCTTCTGTCACCCTGGGACTTAATTCTTTGAACCAGATGCAACCTCACAAAATTTCCTACAATCCTCCCTGCCCCCAAGGAGAAGGAGGCGGCCTTATCTCACTTGACCCATGAGGAACTATGTTCAGGAGTGTGGAGAGGTGAGTCCTGGTAGAGTCCTTGCCTTGTGAGGCCTCATATCCTCCCTAGGGTCCCCAGGACTTCTCTGGGCCTTAGGGTGGATGAATAGCTCCTGTCTATACAATTACAACTCAGCTTAATGTGGGGAAGAGAGCAATTCCTCATGCAGGCTGTTTGCCCTAAAACTCAGGGGCTCCCATGCCCTAGGATAGGGCATGACAGAAACAAAGAAACCACTCCTTTGGGAGGCAGAGGCAGGCGGATCTCTGTGAGTTCGAGGCCAGCCTGGTCTACAAAGCGAGTCCAGGACAGCCCAGACCTGTTATACAGAAAAACCACACACAGAAAAGAGAAACCACTCCTTTGGAAGTCCCCACCCCTGAGTGCCACCCCCTGGACTGTGCTCTGTAAATTCTAATCCCCAGGCAGTTACCCTCAGTGAAAGGACAAGTGTCCTGCCAGCACCTAATCTATATGTGTGTGGTCCCATAGAGAGGAGGGACATTGAGGAGCAAAGATCCTTTTGGGGTTCATGTGATTCTATGTTCACTTGTTCTGTTTCTTAGAGTGAAGAGGTCCCTCCTGTGGGTTCATGTGAGAGTCCCAAGGCCAGGGATCTTCAGAACTCTATATGACAATTGAATTTGGGGCTAAATAGGTGTCCCTCACTCCTCGGGCCTCTTGGGGACCACTAGGAGAGTGGGGGATCATCTTCCCTTGAAGTCAATGATTAGCCCTGGGGACACCAACTTGGGTTATCCTCATGTGTCCTCAGTGTCAGGAGTCCTGAGCATCTAGCCAGGAGGCCATGTCTCATCCTTTTGTGGATTTGTCTAAAGGTGAGAAGGAAGTACAGTAGATCTAGCCCAACCACATGCCAAGCTTTTTTTTTAAGTGAGTCCAGGACAGCCAAGGATACACAGGGTTTCTCTGTGTATCCTTGGCTGTCCTGGACTCACTTTGTAGACCAGGCTGGCCTCGAACTCACAAAGATCCGCCTGCCTCTGCCTCCCAAGTGCTGGGATTAAAGGCGTGCGCCACCACCGCCCGGCGCCAAGCTTTTTCAAAAACGTTGTTTTGATAGAAAACCTGTGACCCAGGTCTTGGGGACCATGTGTCACTCCTCAGCAGCCTGCTCAGGTAAAGCTGGGTCTTCAAGGCCTTGTTCTCAAGCTGAGGGAATAGGCTTACCACTCTTGGGCTTCTTTGGAAAGTAGTCCTATGTTCTTAGAATTTATTAGGCTCGGGGACATCTCAAAACACCCTGACCTCCCACTCTTCTGGGTTATTGTTGGGCATGGTTGGGTGTTTAAAAAAAAGCCTTAGGAGTTACAAAAGCAGGAAATAAAGGCTATTGTGGAGTGAGACAGCCACATGTTGAGATTATTAATACTGGAGCTGGAGGCCAATGGAAATGGAGGAGGGCCCTCTGGCCCTGATGGCTTGTGGGTGCTGCTACGTGAAGCTACAGGTTCTTCAGGGAAGAAGGCAGAGAGAGAGAGAGAGAGAGGGACCTACAGAGAATGGGATGGATGTGGTAGGAAGAGGTGGTGTTTGCCCTATCCTGTCAGGGAGCCCCTGCCCTGTTTGAAGCAGAAAGAGCTGTCTGTAGCTCCTAAGGCAGTTGCCCTGCCTAGAACTCCAGTATGTGCAGCCATCTGGCTCGCCATGAACAAGCAGGGGACCCTCACCTTCCTGAACCAGGGGGAGCTGCAATGGGGGACAGCAGGGGACTTAAACTTGGGAAAGAGGCTCAGGGTGTGCTGGAAGGGACATGCCACTGTGCCTCTCAGCAGCATAGGGCAGTTAACCTCTCCCAGACCATTCCTGTGAGATGCCCATCTACCTCTCCAAGTTGGGTGATCCCACTCAGCATACCCCCAGCTGCTGCAGGTAGCACCCCCCCCAGAATTGGCAAAGGCTAAGTATGACTGTTCCTCTGGGCAGGAAGCCAATGCCACCACTGTGATGTCATTGTTAAGTAGAACTTTCTGGAGTCCATTATTTAATTTGACCCTCGCTGTAGCTCAGAACTGGGTGGGTGGGTGGGAACTGTTAAGGAAATGAGCCCAGAAACATTGAGGATTTTCTCAAGGACACAGAGTCAGTCTGTAGCAGAACTGAGATTTTAAAATATGCTGACACAGAGTTATTCTCACATGTGAGCTTGTTAGTGGCCATCCTGTGTCACACCCGTTTTTCTACGATTGAGGGACTGGATCATAAAGAGGTAGTTTTGTCCTCGGTAGGCCTGCTCTCTATAAAGACAGACAGAACAATCACAAAGACCGAGGAAATGGTTGCAGGGACAAGAACGGGACATGGTGCAAAGAAAGAGGCAGGAGAATAGTGTGGGAGGCTATCAACATCTCTGTTTCATGGAGGACATGGACAGTTAGGGGGTTCAGGTCATGTCCCCAGTATCCCAGCTCATATCTGAACATGAATATGGAGACCTGTAGTCTCAATATTAGTGACAGGATCAATGTGGGGAGAAAGTGGGAAAGTTAGTCTAACAGATGTGGAAAGTGTTTCCCAAGTGGCCTCTGGTCACCTTAAGGCCACTCCCTCCTGCACCTGCAGTGCAGGTGTGAAGCACGTGTTTCCTGATCGAAGCCCACAGCGTTCGCTGGATGGGCAGAGGTGCCAGCGTGAGACCTTATCCTGGATGTCTGTGAAGAGGGCCCTTTCTGTTTCCAGGCTTGGAAATCTTTGTGGACAGGGAGGGCTGAGCCTTGGTCCCTTGCCTGTCACCCTGTGCCTGCAGATGTCACTGTCTGTGGAACTGATGGAAAACAAATGTTGCCCTCTTGACTGACTTACCAAGATGGCATTTCACAACCAAGGAACTTCCCAGTTCCTGCAAGGAAGCCTGAAGGCAGGATCAGGAGAAGGTTGGGGCCAGAGGGAGAACACCACGGAAGTAAAAAAGGGGGAACTGGGTGGAGCTGGATGAAGACTGAAAACCACATGCGTATTGAGTCTCAACCCCGGGGTGGACCCCTTACATATTAAAGAAGAGGAAGAATTATGAAACAATGAGGGAGCTAGCTTGATTAAAAAGACAGTAGGTCAAGAGGACTGGAGAGGTGGCCCAAGGGTTAAGAGTGTTTCTCGGGCTGGAGGGATGTCTCAGAGGTTAAGAGCACTGGCTGTTCTTCCAAAGGTCCTGAGTTCAATTCCCAGCAACCACACGGTGGCTCACAACCATCTATAATGAGATCTGGTGCCCTCTTCTGGAGTATAGGCGTGCATGCAGGCAGAATACTGTATATATAATAAATAAATCTTTAAAAAATAAATAAAACAAAACCAAAACAACTCTTTTAAAAAAAAAAGAGTGTTTCTCTTTTTTTTTGAGACAGGATTTCTCTGTGTATCCCTGGCTGTCCTGGACTCACTTTGTAAACCAGGCTGGTCTTGAACTCACAGAGATCTGTTTGCGTCTACTTCCTGAGTGCTGGGATTAAAGGCATGCACCACCATGCCCGGCGTGTTTCTCATTCTTGCAGAGGACCAGATTTCTGTTCCCAGCACCCTTGTTGGATGGCTTTGGAGTTACAACCACCTGTAACTCTAGCTCCAAGGGATCCAACATTCTTGGCCTTCTCAGGTACCTGAACTCACACGACCATACCTGTGCTACACCCTCCTCCACCCCTAGACTGCAACAGGTTGGCTCTTCCCACTGAAACTTTGATCTGGCCAATGCTTTTCTTCCAAACAAGGACCTAACCTGGTGCCTTGATATGCCTTAATGGACCCCATCAGGGCGCCTGAAAAGCCTGGGCCCTCTCTGCTATTTATCCCTCCCCCCCCACCCCCTGCCTACTGCAGGGCCCCACCTGGCTCTTAGCCTTCCTGCTCTGACTTGTAAGCTCACAGCCCAGAGAGGTGAGGTGGGATGTGCCTGTGTTGGCCCCTGGGGTGTGAGAATGGAGAAGGAAGGCAGGGACAGTGTGCACTGAAGCCTGACAGGGGCCAAGGCCTCCTTGGAACCTGGCTGGCCACACTACTCCACAGAGCTCCTGAGACACAGGCTCTGTTCTTCAGAGATTCACTTAGATCCTCGGTATGCAGTCCAGCTGAACTGAGTCTTCCAATTTTCCAAACTCTTTCTTAAAGCCTCAAGGCCTTGTCTCATTCTCCAGAACGAGTTGTCTCTGCCCCCTGGTGGTCATATGTGGTATGGCCACAGACTATCCCAAAAGGCAAGGCTTGTGACGTCTCCAAATGTGGGATCAGCTACCATCCCACAGCCATCATTAATCCCTGGGCTCCTGGGGTTACTTTGGTGAACCCTAGAGACCCCATTTAAGAGATAAAGCCATGACTGCCTCAGTAGTGGTTCTCCATGTACCATGGGATGCTGGCCAAGTTTCTGGCAGGGACCAGAACTATAAGCAACCAAGGGTGGATGGTACTCAGGAGGAAAAACTTCCTCCATTGGCTTGCTGTGTGTCCTTCACTTAACCTTTATTGAGGACCAAGGGCTACTTGGCATTTCTGTCCCTGGCTTTCTCCCCATGTATATGTAACCCAGTCTAGAAATGCTAATTAACTTGTTCTCTCAAGGACATACAGCTAAAAGTGGCTGACCTTGGGTTTAGATTTACATCTCAGTTACAGGTCCGGACATGTAAGGGCCATCTGTAGGCTAATGGACTGTGTGTCCTGCCTCCCATCCTCAATCTGACTCCTTCACTCAACCTGGTCCTGTCTGACTCTGTAGGAACTGATCTGTTGAAGCTCCCTCGCCAGGACCTTATTCAGATCTGTGGGACTGCTGACGGGACCCACCTTTTCAATACTCTTATATCCAGGAACTGGGCACTGCCAACCAAGGTCTCCTTCCCACTGAAGTGGCCATTACCACCCAGGCTAACAGGTGTTCCATAAAATGGGCCTGAAGGCACCTTAATGACCACTTAAGAGTCATGCCCCTGCCTCTCCAACAGAGTCTCATGTAGCCCAGGTGGAACTCAAACTCACTATGTAGACAAGATTGGCTTTGAACTCCTGATCCTCCTGCCTCCCTCTCCCTAGTCCTGGGATTATAGTATAAAAAGCTTTCTACTTTATCTTTCTAGAGGAAGAAGCTCGGGCCTAAGGCCAGGATCCAGTCCAAAGCCACAGAGCAAGGATGGACTCTGTGTTCAGTTCAAGAGCACGGTGTCAACTCAGTACATTCATGAGGTGCAGGGTTTGATCTTTAACATAGAAAACTAGAAGGATGCTACGACTTCCCCTTCTCTGTAGTCACACCACTGGCATCACTTGGGGGTGGGTTTTCTTGTTTTTCTTACATCCCAGGGCCAGCATTTATCAAGTGCCCAAGAAACCATTCAGTAAGTTCCTTCCCTAGTGATCTAGGAGGCAGAGTTTTAGGGATGGCAACTGAGAAGTGGACCCTGAGCTGTTCAGTTTTGAAGGGCTCATGGACTTTTCCCGGCCCAAGCCCACCTGACAATGCAGGTTCTCTGTGGCTTTGGAGGTCACTTGACAAGAAAACAGGCTCCAAAGACACCCAGCCCAGGTGAGGTGGTCACTTCTTTACAGAAGACACTCAGGTGAGACTGTGACCCTCTTCCGGGATGGAGAGAGGGAATGTCTGCCCCTTCCTGGGACCACGTTGCCCTCCCTCCATTCCCCATCTCCTTGGGTCCTCTGTCCTCCCAGAACGTCTCTGGGGTTCATGCCACAGTGACAGACTTCCCTACTCCCTTCTGATTGGCATTCTGTTAGAGAGACAAGAACATGATCTTACTGTTCAGTCACTCATAGGTAAGTGCCCTATCTCTTTAAACTGGGGGCTTGGCTGGACATGGTGGCACATGACTTCAATCTCAGCACTTGAGAGGCAGAGGCAGCAGGTGGATTTCTGTGAATTGGAGGCCAGCCTGGTCTACAGAGTGAGTTCTAGGATAGCTAGGGCTACACAGAGAAACTCTGTCTCAAAAAAACCAAAACAAAGCCGGGCGGTGGTGGCGCACGCCTTTAATCCCAGCACTTGGGAGGCAGAGGCAGGCGGATCTTTGTGAGTTCGAGGCCAGCCTGGTCTACAAAGCGAGTCCAGGACAGCCAGAGATATTCAGAGAAACCCTGTCTCGAAAAAAAAAAAACAAAAAAAAAAAAAAAACCAAAACAAAAAAAAATGTGTGTGTGTATATATATGTGTGTGTGTGTACACACACACACACACACACACAAACAGGGGGCTTACCATTACCATCAAAGTTTTTTTCCTTCTCACTTACCCTTTTATCTTCCTTTTACTCCATAAAGTGGTCCCCTTGACACCTCCTTCCCCCAGGAATAACCATCCTCCTGGCCATTGTGCTGCCCATTCCCCAGGCTTCTATCAAGAGGTCTCTCTGAAGTCAGTGCTCCAGAATTGATGGAAAACTGACTGACCGTCTGGCCCTCCCAGCCAATCAGATTCATCACCTTTTTCACTAGGGCCCTAGGGGGCATCCTTGTTCTCTGCTAGCGGGTATAAGGGTAGGTGGCAGCTACACCCCCCCCCCCCCCCCCCCATACACACACACATACCCCCCCCCCCACACACACCCCCACGTTCCTGGGGACACCCTGATCCCTCTTGACTCAGGCCCAGGTCCCTTTCTCTTACTGGACTCCATTTACCTCCAAAGACAGTCGTGTCCCCCTGCCTCTTTGCTCCTTCAGAGGTTCCTGGACTAACAGGCGAGTCTTATTTTGTCGGTGTGATAGAGAAAAGTGGCCCTTTCCGCTGGGAGGAATCCAGCACACCCCTGGATTCCAGGCCTCAAGAGGCCAGGCAGGATTCTGAGCTCAGGGCTGGCCTGTGTTGCACAGTGAGACTGACTGGAGAACAAAATAAGTAGGTTCTAGAGAGAGAGAGAGAGGAGTGTCTGGCATAGAGAGTGTGACAGGGCTGTTTAGCACACATGTCCTGCCTCTGAGACACGGAAAGTGAGGTCATTCCAACACTGAGGGCTAGCAGCGGTGGGGTGCGAAGGTCTGCCAAGCTAGGAGGACTCCTGCTGGGACACAGATGAGGTCAGGAAGAGGGGGCTCTGAACTAAGTCTGTAGACACATCTGGTGGTGGAGGGCTCCTATCCGGATCTACCACAGGTAGCATGGACAGACAGTGCAATGCTCTTTTTAGTGTGGAATTCAGATGATTAGTATTGGATTCTGACGTAAATCCAGGATTCACAGCAGCCTGGTTCGCTGTGTGCCTAGAAGCCTTGTTAAAATACCCAGCCGACCCCCAGGTTCCAGGATCAGAGACAGATCTTTCTGTGCTTCGATCCTGGAGAAGTCACAAAGTCTCTAGTTTTGTTTTGCTCTCTGTGCAGGAGCAACTGTTGAACTCTGGACATGGCCTCCCTAGCCACCCAGCCTGTGCTGTCTAAGCTGAAGAGGCAAGAAACTCCGGGCAGCACAGAGTAGTATTGGTAACTCAACACTGTAATAACAAAGCATTTTACTTACTCTTTTCTTTTAAAAAGTTTTAAATTAAAATTTAACTTAAAAAAACATTTATCTATCTATCTATCTATTTATTATGTATACAGTATTTGCTCTACATATATGCCCGGGCACCAGATCTCAATGTAGATGGTTGTGAGCCACCATGTGGTTGCTGGGAATTGAACTTAGGACCTTTGGAAGAGCAGCCAGTGCTCTTAACCTCTGAGCCATCTCTCCAGCACTAAAATTTAACTTTTTAGCTGGGGTGGTGGTGCACACTTTTAATCCCAGCCTGGTTGACACGATGGGTTCTGGGACAGTTAGAGCTACATAGCAAAACTGTCTCAAAATATAAACCCATAAAATGTAACTTCTAAAGACTAAAAAAAAAAAAAAAAAAGTTTTGGGGGCTGGAGAGATGGCTCAGCGGTTAAGAGCACTGGCTGCTCTTCCAGAGGTCATGAGTTCAATTCCCAGCAACCACATGGTGGCTCACAACCATCCATAAAGAAATCTGGTGCTCTCTTCTGGCCTGCAGATATACCTGCAGAAAGAACACTGTATACATAATAAATAAATCTTAAAAAAAAAAAGTTTTGCCTGTATGTTTGTCTGTGCTCCACATGTATGCCTGATGTCGAAGGAGACCAGCTGTCAGATCCCATAGAACCAGTTACTAACAGTCGTGATCCATCATGTGTGTGTTGGGAACTGAACCTGTGTCTTCTGCAGAAACAGCAAGTGGTCTTAATTGCTGAACCATCTTTCCAGTCCAAAAAATTAACTTTTTTTTTTTTTTTTTGGTTTTTCGAGACAGGGTTTCTCTGTGGATCCTTGGCTGTCCTGGACTCACTTTGTAGACCAGGCTGGCCTCGAACTCACAGTGATCCGCCTGCCTCTGCCTCCCAAGTGCTGGGATTAAAGGCGTGCGCCACCACCGCCCGGCTCAAAAAATTAACTTTTAAAAGACATAATGTGTTGTTCACTTTTATTTTTAGAATTTCTAAGTAGAAACACTCTTAAAAAGTTTTTTTCCATTTTTCGAGACAGAGTTTCTCTATGTAGCCTTGGTTGTCCTGAAACTCACCCTGTAGACCAGGCTGGCCTGAACTCACAGAGATCTGCCTGCCACTGCCTCCCAAGAGCTGGGATTAAAGTTGGGTACTAACACGCCTGGCCTCTTTAAACTCTTAAACAGGAAAGGGGTGTGACCTGGGGCAAAATCATCCTGGCTGGATTCCCACCCTTCCATCCATTTGGTTTGGGCAAACACCAAATACTACAGCCTCCAAGAGACTACTCAACATTCAGATATCTTGGGCTAACTTAAGCGCTAGATCTAGAGATTTGGGGACTGCGGGTTGTGGTGGCACATGCCGGTAGGATTTACTGAAGGAGGCAGAGGCAGGAGGATCACGAGATTTGGGGACTAACACAGCTGTTCCCCGGCACTGAGACTATAAAGCAGGGCTGGGAAAGAGACCCAGGCTTTGCACATGTGACCACTGACACTCACTTAAGCAATCTTTCCCCACATTGAGGCCATACATATACATACGTGTGCATCTTTCTCTGGAGTTCTGTAGACTGAACACAGCCTTGGAGGGGGTCTACCACTGAGCTACATGCTTGGCCTCCTGCATTCTTCAACTAAAAATTTAAAATTACATTTAGTGGGTTGGGTGTGCACATGCTGCATGGCATGTGAGTAGGTCAGAGGACAACTTGTGTGAGTTGGCCCTCTCCTTCCACCATGGAACTCAGGTTGGGAGGGCTGGCAGCAGGCAACTTTACTGTCTTAGAAACTTCACCATCCTCTAAAACATTCTTTTTTAGGGCTCAAAATAACGGGTTTCGTTATGACATTTTCTTTGCTCATATTCACTCCTTTGTTGAATCTTAAACCTGATGGGTTCTGGCAAGGAAAAATTGGTGGGAAGACAAGGAAAATCCTGACTGGATTGACAGAGGGCAAGGGATGCCTGCCTACTTAAAAACCTGGGCAGTGTCTCCTTCAGAAAGTTGAGGACTGCCGGGCGGTGGTGGCGCACGCCTTTAATCCCAGCACTCGGGAGGCAGAGGCAGGCGGATCTCTGTGAGTTCGAGGCCAGCCTGGTCTACAAAACGAGTCCAGGACAGCCAAGGCTACACAGAGAAACCCTGTCTCGAAAAACCAAAAAAAAAAAAAAAAAAAAAAGAAAGTTGAGGACTGACAGAGCTGATGGCAGCCAGGCAGATACCTCTGCTGGAATCCCTAACAGGGACTGTATGACCCATGGATGACTAATTCATTTGCAATTTATGCAGTTTAAAGAGTAGATGCCACACACCTGTAATTCCAACAGTCACCAGGCTGAGTCACAAGAATTTCATTTTGAGACTCACCTGGGACACATAATAAGTAACTGCCGTTAAAAGTCTTGTGTGAGTGGTGGGGGTGCAGATGTCAGGTGAGATTTATGATTTCATAGGCCTCAGGGGTTTTTCTTGGTGCTGTAGATAACATTTTTTTATAAATGGTGTTGTTTATTGAACCAAGTGCTTTTCATGTGCTAGGCAAGTACTCTGCCTCCTCAGTGCCCAACTTTTTTTTTTTTTTTTTTGGTTTTTCAAGACAGGGTTTCTTTGTATAACAGCTCTGGCTGTCCTGGACTCGCTTTGTAGACCAGGCTGGCCTCGAACTCAGAGATCCGCCTGCCTCTGCCTCCCAAGTGCTGGGATTAAAGGCGTGCTGCCACCACTGCCCACCTTTTTTGGTCTAAAACAGGGTGTCATGTAGCCCAGGCTCACTTCAAATTTGTTACATAGCCAAGGATAACCTTGAACACCTGATCCTTCTGCCTCTGCTTGAAACTGTTTTGATTGTCTTTTTTTGTTTTTGTTTTTTGTTTTTTTTTTTTGAGACAGGGTTTCTCTTTGTATCCCTGGCTGTCCTGGACTCACTTTATTAACCTGGAGCTCAGAGATTAACCTGCCTGTGCCTCCCGAGTGCTGGGATTAAAAGTGTGTGCCACCATGCCCGGCCATTTCAGACAGTTTTGAACTGTCATGTGGGTCCTTTGGAAGAGCAGCCACCTCTCCAGCCCCCAACTGTTTTTCTTTTTAGTTTTTTTTTTTTTTTTTTTTTTTTTGAGACAGGGTTTCTCTGTGTATCCTTGACTGTCCTGGATTCACTTTGTAGACCAGGTCTGCCTGCCTGTGCCTCCCGAGAGCTGGGATTAAAGGCGTGTGCCACCACACCTGGCCTGTTTTGCTTTTCAAAGATTACATTTGCCTTCCGTGTGTGAGTTCTTGCATGCAGGTATGGGCATCACATAACTATCAGCAGAGGCCATGAGGGGGGATCTGATGTCCTGCAACTGAAGCCACAGGTGGTTGGGAGGCACTTGATGCAGGTGCTGGGATTTGAACCAGGTCCTCTGCAAGAGCAGCAAGTGCCCTTGACCATGGAGTCATCTCTGCAGCCCCCAGCCCTTGTTATTTTTTATGGTAGGGTCTCACTGTACAGCTCAGGCCAGCCTCAGGATCCCAGCCACCTTCCAAGTGTTGCAAATCCATCACTATGCCAAGCTGTGGGCAAAGTTGACTCCTATTCATTTCTACCAAAGTGACAGGGATCTGCTGCATACACCTGTGTTCCTTAGACCTTTAACATGGGTTGGATATTGGAATGTTTGTCAAAGTGAAGCCAATAAAAGCAGCTAATACACTGGTGTTAGCTATGTGCCATTATTTAATTCCCAGACTGTACTAGATATTGCTAGTGGAGACAGTTGTCTGAAGCCACATGGGAGGTGTATGCTACAGATCTGGACCTAGACATTCTGACTTCTGCATTTGTAGGCATCTCTCTGCACTCATGGCATCTGAACTCACCCCTTCCTTGACAAGGGAAAGGCAAACACTGCATAGAAATCGGGATTCAGGTCTAGGGACTCTTTTGTGGGGGGAAGTGCTGGGACTGAACCCAGGCATACACAAGTCCGCTTGACAGTGAGCTTCCTACCACTCATTTACATTCCAAGACTTCAGGTTCCAATTAAAAAAGAATTATTGCCAGGCGTGGTGGTGCACAACATTAACCTCAGCACTCAGGAGGCAGAGGCAGGCAGATCTCTGAGATGGAGGCCAGCCTGGTCTACAAAGCTAGTTCCAGGACAGGCAGGGATACACAGAGAAATCCTGTCTCAAAAACAAAACAAAACAGAAAGGGTTTAAGGCCAGGTGTGGTGGCAGATGTCTTCAATCTCAGGAGGCAGAAGCAGGTGGATCTTTGGATGCCAGCCTGGCCTCAGATTAAGTTCCAGGTCAGTCAAAGCTACATAGTGAGAGGATGTCAAAAGGTGGGTGGGCGAAGCTGGAAAGATGGCTCAGCGGTTATGAGCACTTGTTGCTTTTGCAGAGGACCCCCATCAGTTTCTAGCAACCACATTTAGCCCACAACCACCCAAGGAATGCACATAGTGCCTGTGGAGGTCAGAAGAGGGCATCAGATCCCCTGGGAACAGAGTTGTGAGCCACCATGTGGGTGCCGTGAATTGATCCCTGGTCCTTTGCTAGGGTGCTCTTAAGTGCTGAGCCTTCTCTCCAGCCCTCTGGGTGAACCTAGTAAAGTCAGCTCTGATTTATATCATGCCCTGTATGTTTCTTGAAGTCTCATGGAGTTGGGGCATTAAATAAGTCACTAGGAACCACAGCTCCGAGGCAGGCTGTTCCCACAGGAAAATGCAAAGTCTTCACAGCTTATTTCCTTTAATTACATCATAAAACAAAATTAGAACATACAGAAAATAATAGTTACATAACAATTTGCTTTATATATATATATATATATATATAAAACATATCTTTAGTCCAAAGATTTTATTTTATTATTTTTTTTTTGGTTTTTCGAGACAGGGTTTCTCTGTGTATCCTTGGCTGTCCTGGACTCACTTTGTAGACCAGGCTGGCCTCGAACTCACAAAGATCCGCCTGCCTCTGCCTCCCAAGTGCTGGGATTAAAGGCATGCGCCACCACCGCCCGGCTTAGTCCAAAGATTTTAAAGCAAAAAGAATCGTCTACTGCCTCCTTGGATGTCATTTATTTAAAACAATCCTCCTCACCCCCACATCGCTGGATGCTGGAAGTATGAGGTGTAAGTACAGTCACTTAGCTAATGGGACATGGTGTTAACTCCCCACTGGGGAAGAGTGTGGGGCCTGGGGAGTGGTCGGATGTTGGTGCAGGCCTGGTGAGAAACAAGAAAGCAGCAGCCCCCACAGAACAAAGTTCAGGTCAGGCCCAGCAGCTAGGGCACAGGGACACACCAACGTGACTGCCTGCTACCCTGCAGGGTGCCAGTGGGAGCTGGGGATGCAGCAGGAGTGAAGACAGCACCAGGTACCAAACCATCTCTGTCCCTGAGCAGTCTGACAGGGAGGGGGAAGTTCTCACAGTGCCCTGAGCCGTGCACGGGCCAGACCACCCAGGATCTGTGCTCTAGGGATCACTGGCAGAACCACCAGTAGTGACTGGAAGTAATTCCTGAGAGGGACAAGGAGGTGGCCAGAGTTGACCAAACAGGAACGGAGAAAGGAGGTTGGAACCTCTTCCAGATACCCTTTGGGGTGGGTGGTCACTGGTTCTTGGGGTCAGTTCTGGGATCACATCAGACAAAGAGCTGACCTAAAGATTATGGGACATGTCCCAATAGGATCTAAAAGTTAGTGTGTCATATGTGAGTGTGGTAAGGAAGGGAAACAAATCAGGCTCATCATTTCTTATATTTGTTAGAAATTAACAGTTGTCAGAAATACGGAAGAAATGATCCTGACAAGGGACATACCTTCCTATGTACACCCAGAAAGCAAAAGCAAGGTCCCACTTACTGAAGTCCTGCTGCAGCACTGGGAGCCATGCGCGGGAGAGAAGTGCGCTAACTAATGAGCAATGCCACTCAGTCGTTTCCAAGTTGATTTTCTAAGACTTTAGAGGTCCCATTCTCCAGTGCCACCAAAATTGAGTGGATGTTTCTCGGAGCTGAGAAATGTCAGGCTATGGGGCAGAAACACATGTAAGCAGCAATGTGGGGCAGGACCGAGCTAACACAGTAAGTGAAGCGAAAGGGTGTGACTTCAAAGATCTCGGCTCCCCTGGTTCTTGGGATGTGACAGAAGACACTTGTCTCCTGTCACCTCTTCCAGGGGGAAGACTGTTGTCCACTGTCCACACTCCTGTCCTGGTACTAACACCATGCCCAGAAGCAGCAAGGAAACCCTTCTTGCCACCAAAGGGGCATGGAGTTATGAGATGAAGAAATCAGTAAGTGTGTCATGTGGGAAGTGACAGTCCCATGAGCTCAGGACAGAGGCTACTCCTGAGGCAAAGCATCCTGGCTCTAGAATAATCCTCTCGTGAGCCTTGCTTATCATGTCTCCATGCCAACTCAAATCAGCAGGGCTGATCCCTCTATTGATACATCGCTTTCTGCATCTTTTGATGCAGTTTTAAGATTGGTGAAGTTTGATATTCCTGCTCCCCATCATCCTTCTGATGTAGAATTTTTTTTTTTGGTTTTTCGAGACAGGGTTTCTCTGTGTATCCTTGGCTGTCCTGGACTCACTTTGTAGACCAGGCTGGCCTCGAACTCACAAAGATCCGCCTGCCTCTGCCTCCCAAGTGCTGGGATTAAAGGCGTGCGCCACCACCGCCCGGC
>CAJQZJ010000151.1:1780613-1791121 GCA_907164525.1 Lophiomys imhausi | reverse complement strand
TCAGCTGAGCCTCAAGGGTGGAGACAGAAGAGGGAAGGAAGGTTGGCGTTAGATTTGAGGCCTCATGATTCAAAGGCGTGGACTTAAGAGAGACGTCCCTTTGGAAGAGTAGACAGGAACAGAGCTGCCAAAGTCTAACCAGAGCTTTCCTTCCTCTACTCACTTGTTCCCAGGTTCTCAGGCCACCTTCTCCACAATGTAGGTATCACACTGGGGACACCTTGCAGCACAGGTGGGCCTCAGTGACCCTCTGGACACATGGATGACAGGACTCTGCCCTTCTTCACCCTGCTGTGCATAAGATCTCATTCTTGCATGGCTATGGGTCTTCTATCAAAAAAATCTGGCCGGGCGGTGGTGGCGCACGCCTTTAATCCCAGCACTTGGGAGGCAGAGGCAGGCGGATCTTTGTGAGTTCGAGGCCAGCCTGGTCTACAAAGCGAGTCCAGGACAGCCAGAGATATTCAGAGAAACCCTGTCTCGAAAAACCAAAAACAAAACAAAACAAACAAACAAACAAAAAAAAGAATTTAAGTCTGGGCTGTTACACAGAGAAACCCTGTCTTAAAAAAAAAAACAAACAAATGCCAGGCGGTTGTGGCGCAGGCCTTTAATCCCAGCACTTGGGAGGCAGAGGCAGGCGGATCATTGTGAGTTTGAGGCCAGCCTGGTCTACAAAGCGAGTCCAGGACAGCCAGAGCTATTACACAGAGAAACCCTGTCTTGGAAAAAAAAAAAAAAGAATTTAAGTATCACATCACTGGGTGCTGTGGAGCACATCTGGAATCCCAGCTCTTTGGGAGGCTGAGGTGGGAGGACCATCTGTTCAAGGCAGCCTCAGCCAACAAAGTGAAACTCATCTCAAAAAATAAAACATCAAATGCCTCTCACATTGGGGACAACCATTGGTCCTTTATAGTGGACAGCCTTCCATTTTGCCACCAGTGCCTGAAAGGTGTAGCACAGTTGAACAATCTCAAAGTCAATGGTCCCAAGCCATGCTGTAAAAGTGCACGGATGTCATCTTGTCACCAAAACCTATCAGTGAAGACATGGCTCCTTCCTCAGGGAATCTGAGTCCATGGAGCACATTTCCACAGTGAGGCCATGCTGGAAGCAGGCTGGCACCTTGGTTCCTCCAGCTCTTCTCTAAGAAAATGATGCTTTGGTGGGTGAGGAAGGGCGTGTCAGCAAGTGACTGGGGATCTAGCAGCAGGGCAGGGTCAGGGGAGGACAGACACACAGAGTTCTTATGTCATCAGGTGTCCTCACACTGTGACCACCCCAGCGCTGAAGAGAGCTGCCCTTAGCCGCTGAGGCAGTGCACCTCCTTGTTCAGGCTCAGAAAGATAACTTGGCCCCAAGTTCATTCAGGAAACTAGGAAAGCAGGGCGCAGCTTCAGTCTGACTGGACCACCTGAGGGGTCAGGGCCTGAGGAGTCCCAGCCTCAAGAGGAAGCAAGGGGGGGAAGAGAGGCAAGCAGACCCTGGTGTCTTGACCACACAATTGATTGGGAATGTGGCTCAAGGTCAAGGTTAAGTATTTTGGGCCTTCTTTCCTGTCCTCATCATAGGTTTTAAGGCTGGTTACTTTTTAGATGCAAGATGGCTGACTTGCATCGTGGTTCATGGATTACAAGGTCTTCTCCTCAACCACTGAGGGTCTATACATACCTCAGGATGGCTGGGCCTGGGCAGTCTGCCCCCCTTTCCTTGTTCATTTTCTTGAGGTAAATCTTGCTGTGTATGTGTGGACCCTGCCCAACTGTAGATGTGTTTTAAGGTTCCCTGACCCCATCCAAGACCATCTACCTCATCTCGGGCCACACCTGCTGTGTTCTGCAACCTGGTGCTTCCTCAGCCACACTGACTGAAAACAAGTGGTCACAGGACTGAACACTCCCCTCCCCAAAGCAAGCCTGTCTCCTATTGCTTCTGCAGCCCAAGCTAATCCGATCCTTCCAGAGGGAGAGTGAAACTGAATAGGTGAGAAGCTACTGGCTGAAGAGCTAAAGCTGCCCGCTTAGCCTGTCCACAGGAGGTCCACAGACAGGATAGGTAGCAGAGCCCTGCTTCTGGCTCCCACACACACATTTACATGGGTCATAAATGAAGAACGGAAAGGAGACAGAATCTGTAGGGTGCCTAGAGAGACAGATTAAGCAGCTCTGATTCCCAGCAGCTGTCTAGGGTCCTTGGGGTCTAGACCTTCCCGGGACACTGCTAGGATGGCTCCTGGGAGTGGAAGGGACCTTACATGGAACAGTCTTCCCTATGGGGTGACCAGAAGAAAAACTTCCAGGAAGACCCCAGGCAGCCCTTCATTAAAGAGCACAAGTCTGAACAGTATGAGAGACGTAGAAAACCAAGTTTCTGGGCATCTGTTCCCTGGTCACCATGTTTATTTTTTTGTCTCTTATACAAAGTCAACCAAATCTGGCTTCTTGCCTGAACACTAGAGCAAAGAGTCCCATAGCTTTAGCCGGGCGGTGGTGGCGCACGCCTTTAATCCCAGCACTTGGGAGGCAGAGGCAGGCGGATATCTGTGAGTTCGAGGCCAGCCTGGTCTACAAAGTGAGTCTAGGACAGCCAGAGCTGTTATACAGAGAAACCCTGTCACAAAAAAAAAAAAAAAAAAAAAAAAAAAAAAGAGTCCCATAGCTTTGAATGAACCTCAGGGACACTTCCCATTTGCCATTACAGGCCCCTTGTCATGTTGCCACCTGCCCCAGCAGTCTCGATAGAGGATGTCCACTGTGGTGGAGATAGATAACGGTCTCAAAAGAACCATTGTCCCCATGTTATTCCAGCAGCAGATGCTCCAGTTTAGATAGGGACAGGCCACCCAGTCTGACGGCATCGCCCCAGTCCACCCAGCCAGACAGAGCTACATGGCTATGGGAGATCAGCAGAATTCTGTGTCCTCCCCGCATCCCGAATGGGGTGCAGATGTGGTGGCTGGAACGGAAACAGCTGTAATAGATTATAAAGATGGAAGGCAGGTGGCAGAGCGCAGAGCAAGTTAGAGGGAAGTTCGTTCCCTACATCACAGAGACTCTTTAACAATCTTTGCCCACACTGTCCCCTGTGAGAGAAGAGATGTATTTTGTGTCTTGAGATCCAGTCACAGAGGCATTTGCTCTAAAGACTGAATGTGCATTCTAAGTAATAAAAAAAAAAAAAAAACAGGGCATGGTGATATATGTTTGTGATCCCAGTGCTTGTGAGGTAAAGGCAGGAGGAGCAGGAACTCGAGGCCAACCTCGGCTACATTGGAAGTTTGAGGACAGCCGGGGTTATATGAGACTTTATCTCAAACAAACAAACAAATGAAAAACAGAAAGAAGAGGGGGTGGGGGAGACCCTAGTTGGTCTCCCCAGCCAGTGAACACAGTACTCAATATTGTGTGTGCCTTACTCCAGATGCACAAGCCAAGGAACTCACACCATCCACAGGCCACCACTATGTACAGTCTGCTGTTTGTTATCCCTAAAGAGAGTCAGGAAGTCTAAGGAAGGGGGCAGGTATCCATGACATGCGTACAAACCCCTGGTCAATAATCTTCCTGTTTCACAGGCAGTGGGATGAGTTTAGACTTTTTTTTTTCATTTCTTGGCAGCTCAGCACCTACATCAATCACATCGCAGTGAAGACACCGTGTATCTTCTGGTCCTTCTCCAGCCACCCTCTGTCCCCTAGCAGCCTGTGGGACATCACCAGGGATTCGTAGGGTTCCATGGGGTACCATTTGTAAATGATTGACTGTTCCAGGATAAAGTGTGTAGGTTTTGGTGTCAGCCCCACCCAAGTTCAAAACCCAAACGTGAGGATAATTTGGTGCCAAGCGTCACTTCTTTCTCTGGTTCCAGTTCCTTCTTCAGCAACCTCAGATGCTGCAGTCTTGAAAGGATTCCACAGAACACGGCACCACAAAGCTCTCAGTGGTGCCCACAGCAGGTATCCAGTAAGTGTGAGTTCTTAAGTGATTTTGTTGGACCTTTCCATGAAATAGTTTGATGACAGAGGCTGTCTCCTCAAACATTCCCCCTCTAGAGGATCCTAGTATCTGCCGGCAAAGGCTCTCTCCCTCAATTGCTCATGCTGTCCCAAGGCCCCCCAGGCACTTGACTCTGACAGTGGGGCTGTATTTACCTTGGCTGAGCTTAAGATGTTTCTGGAAAAGAAACTACAGCTGAGTTCTTACAATCAGCCCATCACCTGCCAGCCAACTGGCTTGTAGGGATGCTGGGCAAGCAACCAGGGCCACCCGCCTCCCAGGGCTGGTAGGAGAGGTTGATTGGCTAGGCTGTCAGGGTAGCACTTAAGCAGCTGAAGGCAATAGCGGAGGTCCAGCTGAGAAAGGTCCTCCAAATCACCCCTGTCCATGAGGGCTTAGGAAACCACCCAGAATGTGTTGGCGATCCCCAAATGCTACTCAAAACGTTCTAGGAACAGCAGCAGCAGAGTCACTTAGGAGCCTGTTAGAAATGTAGAGTTCTGAGCCGGGCGGTGGTGGCGCACGCCTTTAATCCCAGCACTTGGGAGGCAGAGGCAGGCGGATCTTTGTGAGTTCGAGGCCATCCTGGTCTACAAAGTGAGTCCAGGACAGCCAGGGCTACACAGAGAAACCCTGTCTCGAAAAACCAAAAAAAAAAAAAAAAAAAGAAGAAATGTAGAGTTCTGCTGCTGGACATGGTGGCGCTCGCCTTTAATCCCAGCGGGAGGCAGAGGCAGGCGGATCTCCGATTTGGAAGTTAGCCTGGTCTAAAAAGTGAGGCAGGGCTGCACAGAGAAACCCTGTCTTGAAAAAACCATAAGAAAAGAAAAAAGGAATGCAGAATTTTGGGTCTGGTGTGGTGACGCTCGCCTTCAATCCCAGCACTCAGGAACCTGAGGTGGATTGATCCCTGCGAGTTCAAGGAAACCTGGGCTACACATTAATTATATATATATACATATATATATATATAACATAATTATATATGGCTGGGTGGTGGTGGTGGCACATGCCATTAATCCCAGCACTCGTGAGACAGAGGCAGGCCGATCTCTGAGTTCAAGGCCTGCCTGGTCTACACACTGAGTCCAGGACAGCCAGAGCTACACAGAGAAACCTTGTCTCAAAACAAAAGCCAAACAGCAAAACAAACAGAACCCCGTTTATCTCTTTAGTGTATGTGCCATGGCAAGTGTGCAGAGGTCAGGGACAACTTGCAGGAGTTGGTCCTCTCTCTCTTTACTTGGCGGGTCCTGGGGATTGAACTGGAGTCACCAGTTCAGACAGAGAGCATGTGTCTTAGGGTTTCTATGCCGTGTGAAACGCCACAGCCAAAAGCAACTGAGGGAGGACAGGGTTGACTTCATCTTACCCTTGAAGGTCACAGTCCATCCATCATTAAGGAAGTCAGGTACTGGCTTGCTCACCATGGCTTGCTCAGCCTGCTTTCTTAAAGAACTCAGCACCACCTACCCAAGATCGGCACTGCCCACAGTGAATAAGGCCCTCCCACATCAGCCATTAATCAAGACAATACTCCACACACAGACTTACTACAGGCCAATTTTTTCCCACGATGCTCATTATTTATTTATTTATATTTCTATGTGCGTTGGTATTTTGCCTGCATGTATGTCTGTGTGAGGGTGTCAGATCTCCTGGAACAGGAATTACAGACAGCTGTGAACTGCCATGTGGTTGCTGGGATTTTAACCCGGGGTCCTTTGGAAGAGCTGCCAGTGCTCTTAACCTCTGAGCCATCTCTCCAGCTCACCCTACAGGTCAATCACATCCGGCCGTTTTTCTCAGTTAAGACTGACTCTTCCCAGACACAGAGGTCTAGATCTGTGTGGAGCTGACGAAAACCAACCAGCACAGCTCTTCATCACTGGGCCATCTCACCTTCTGTTTCCCTGCCACATTGAGGTACACAGTGAGACCTTTGCCAGATGCAGCCCCAAATCCTGGCCTTCCAGAACTGTGAACTAAATAAAAAAAAATTTTTTTTTGAGGTCTCAACTCCAGTACCAACATAAATAGCCAGGCATCATGGCATATACTCAGAATCCCAGCATTGCAGAACGGGAGACAAGAGGATCCCTGGGGTGCCTTGGGTAGACAGCCTAGCTTAATGCAATGAGAGCCTGTCTCCAAAACAAAAAACAAACAAACAAACCAAGGTGAACAGCTCCTAAGAAATGACAGATTATTTAATCCCAGCACTTGGGAGGCAGAGGCAGGCGGATCTTTGTGAGTTCGAGGCCAGCCTGGTCTACAAAGTGAGTCCAGGACAGCCAAGGATACACTGAGAAACCCTGTCTCGAAAAAAACCAAAAAAAAAAAAAAAAAAAAAAAGAAATGACAGATTAAATAAAATAGATCTGATGGTGAATGTGGTATTCCTAGCTGTCACTTATGAAAGCTTCATGGTGGCCCAAAGAAAACAAAAATCAAACCCCACTCTTTATTTTGGTTTTGATTCAGGGTCTCACTCTGTATGTGCCTAGGCTAGCCTTTAGCTCCCAGTAGTCCTCCTGCCTCAACCTCCCAAGGATTGGGATTCCAAGTGTGAACCACCGCACCCCACCCTTTTCTTTACTATTTCCTTTTTGCTGGCTTCTGTGTTTTGTACTCTCCTAATTACCACTGTGGTGGACTCACGGTGGCATTTTCCGTATGCTGGGCTGCATAAGACTATGCTACATAGTAAGTTCCAGCCTTGGCTATAGAATGAGAATCCAGCAGCAAGCAAGCACTTGGGGAGATGTGGTGTGGGTAAGAGTGCTTCTATGGGGCTGGAGAGATGGCTCAGTGGTTAAGAGCACTGGCTACTCTTCCAAAGGACCTGGGTTCAAATTCCAGCACCCACATGGCAGTTCACAGCTGTCTGTAATTGCCAGGCGTGGTGTTGCATGCCTTTAATCCCAGCACTTGGGAGGCAGAGGCAGATGGATCTCTGTGAGTTCAAGGCCAGCTGGTCTACAGAGTGAGTCCAGGACAGTCAAGGATACACAGAGAAACCCTGTCTCGAAAAAACAAAAAAACAACAAAAAAAGTGCTTCTATGAAGGCAAGATCTTGGACTTAAGTTCAAGTCCCCAGCTACCACATCGAGGCAGGGCATGGCTATGCATGCTGGCAATCAGTGCCAAGAAACAGATAGGTGGATCCTACTAGCCTAGCCCAAGGCAAGCTCCAGGTTTAGTGGGAGGCCTTGCCTCATAGGTGGGCGATCAGTAGCCATGGTTCAATGCCCTTAGGGCGGAGCTGAGTGTGACGTGGACACAGATTCCCTAGAGACCCCGGCACCCCTCCCACAAGGTGCTGGTAAGTGAGCACCAGGCCAATGGAGCAGAATCCTTAAAGGCCCCACAGTCCACCCTGGGATTGGCTCTTCTCTCTAACACCCTTGGAGACATCTAGGGATGGACAGCCCCTCCTTCTTTTGCTCCCTCAGAGGAGTATCTGCTGTGGACAGGCACTGAGCACAAAGGATAGACAGCCTCGCTTTAACGTGTCAGAGGGAGGCAAGCAATACAAACATATACAGGCATGTCAGTGTGGGTACCAGGCCACAGGAGGCAAAAGTAAGAGTGTTCCTCTGGCCCATCGCAGCTCAGCAGCTGTCAGGAAACAGCCGCACATCTAGGGCTTTAGCTGCACAGGAAGCACCCTAAGTGTCTCCCTTCTTGCCTCCAGAAATCACGACTCACGTCTGCACTGTCCTGTCTATGGTCTCCTGGGTTCCTCCAGGTTCTAGAGGGCCACCTGAAACCCAGAAGACAGCAGGCAACATCCCTAGAGCCCTGGCTCTGGTCCCTGGCTGTCATGGGCTTCCATTAGCGCAGCTGCTTTCCTGCCTCCCGCCTCCGTCCTTGGCAGAGGCTCCCTGCGCCTGACTCAGCCCAGCACACAGCAGTGAGGAGCCTTTCCCTCTGGGGCTGTGGTTGAGTCATGGACTCACTGTAGCCCTGAGCCCCGGGACTTACATGTGTCCAGGCAGAAGCACCTGGCCTGGGGCAAGTGTCACTCCAGCCCACAAGTGTCACTCCCGCCCACTAAGGATGAGAGACTCTTTCCGGATGTGGCATCTGAACGCTCCTCCAGTTGACTTCATTCTAAGCCTTCATCCTCCCATCTCTTAGGCAGAGCTGGGGACAACCCCATACAGGGGTCTTCTCCTGGCTAGCCTTATTCTGTAGCCTCTTTTTGTTGTTGTTTTTCAGGTTTTTTTTTTTTTTTTTTTTTTTTTTTGCAAGGGTTTTTTTTTTTAGCCCTGGCTATCCTGGAACTCACCCTGTAGGCCAGGCTGTCCTTGAACTCACTATGCACCCGCCTCTGCCTCCGGAGAGCTGGGATTAAAGGCATGCGCCACCTCGCCCAGCCATTACAGACAGTTTAGAACTGCCATGTGGGTACTGGGATTTGAACACCCATCCTTTGGAAGAACAGCCAGTGCCCTTAACCGCTGACTCATTTCTCCAGCCCTGTAGTCTCTTTTTTAGATTAATGAATTGTTTTGTGTTTGTTTGTTTATATGAGACAGGGTTTCTCTGTGTAGCCCTGGCTATCCTGGAACTCACTCTAGATCAGGCTGGCTCGAACTCAGAGACCCACTGAGTTCTGAGACTAAAGGCATGCGCCACCATGCCCATTTGGGGTCTAGCCTCTTTGTGTGTGGTTGCCAAGGGGGGGTCATAAAGCCTCCAGATGGTAGAAGCCATGTGCTCAAGTATGTCACATGGTGTTTCAAAAGCCTGGCATTCTGGTTGTCACCCTGACCACTATTACTTACTTATTTCAGGAAGTTGGAGACCATATCTAGCACTTACTATGTAGTCCAGACTGCCTTTGCACTGGTGGTAATCCTCCTGCCTCAGCCTCCTGAGTGCTGGGATTAAAGGAGTGTGCCAGCACATCTTCCTATGTGAGAAATCCTATCTCAAAAACAACAACAACATTAAAATATCCTAGACATCTTACATCTCAGCTCTTACACCCAGACACCCAGCAGAACCATATTAGGGAGACCTTCACATGAGCGAGGGTGGAACCCAGCGTCTCACACGCACGAAGAAAATGTTCCTTCATCAAGCTACATCCCAGCCTCAAGTGTGGATTTTTATTTTTGAAATTATTTTATTTTATGTGTCCAGGTGTTTTGCCTGCAGATATCTGTGCACCACATGTGTGCCTGGTGCCCCAGAAGAGTGTGTCAGATCCCCTGAAACTGGAGTTACAGATGGTTGTGAGCTGCCATGTGGGTACTTGGAATAGTACCCAGGTCCTCTGGAAGAGCAGCCAGTGCTCTTAAGTACTGATCCATCTCTCCAGCCCCATGTGGGGATACTATGCAGAAATGAATCCTCAGGCTTCAATGCTTCTGAACTAATCTGTCCAGAGTGGAGCCCAAAAATGTGTGTTTGTGTTATTGAATCCACCGGGTCTTACTGAATGCCACTATTTCTTCTAAACGCCCACGGACAATTGCTTCCAGAAGTTTGTGTCTCTGTTACTTCCTGTGATGTCCTCTTTGTGCAGACTGGGACATGCATGGCCCTTCTGACTATGGTGTCTACATCCTGAGCAGGTATCAGCTTTTTAATCCAGAGTCTGAGAAAGTACTGAGGTATGGGCCAAGCCGACAGTAGTCCCTTCCTTAGGGACATCTTGTGCACTGACTGTCCACACTACCATTCTTCCTCACCTATCCTACTTCTTGGTTCTGAGTATTCCAGAAAGCAAGATAGAATGGGATGTGAGTGGGCTCTGTCCTTTGAGAGTTCATCTCAGGGCTGGGATGAGGGCCTGCTGAGGAAGCCATTTACCTCAGGTACAGTGGTCAGGGAACCAAAAAGTTCTGAAATTGAGAAGAACATCTTAGTATGGCATTCTAAAAATCAACATTAGTGCCAAACACTGGTGATATTTTGATGAATGAAATCTCAATTTGCAGTCAAATGGATGGAACTAGAGAAGCTCATCCTGAGTGAGTTAACCCAGACTCAGAAGGATGCACATGGAATCTATTCACTTATAATCAGATTTTAGCCATAGAGTACAGGATAACCATACTACAGACAATGCATCAAAGGGAACATGAACATAGACTTTGTTACCTGTCAATGAGATACTTTGCCCTAGTGGTGCTGCCTTGTAGGCCCCCAGTGTATGAGGAGGCTCTTGGCCCTCATATGACTGCTGAACTGGGGCAGGGGACTGTTATGTAGGGACACTCCACTCCAGAGGAGTGGGATGGAAGGGATGGGGTTAGAGGGTGGGAGGGTGGGACTGGGAGGGGTGGAAAGAGGGTACTGTGATGGAGATGTAAACTGAAGTAATAAACAAATAAATATTTTTTTAAAGTTAAAAAAAGGAAAAGAAGCCGGGCGGTGGTGGCGCACGCCTTTAATCCCAGCACTTGGGAGGCAGAGGCAGGCGGATCTTTGTGAGTTCGAGGCCAGCCTGGTCTACAAAGTGAGTCCAGGACAGCCAAGGATACACAGAGAAA
>CAJQZJ010000151.1:1730477-1780513 GCA_907164525.1 Lophiomys imhausi | reverse complement strand
CTTGGCTGTCCTGGACTCACTTTGTAGACCAGGCCAGCCAAGGATACACAGAGAAACCCTGTCTCGAAAAACCAAAAAAAAAAAAAAAAAAAAAGGAAAAGAAATCTCAAAATATTAAATAATGACAAAATCCCTGCCCCTAGAGGCATTGCAGATATGACTGCTGTGTCACATGTGCATCAGCAGGTAGCAGATAGGAGAGAGGCTATCTACATTCAGTGTTCTGACCTATGAACATCTGAATGAATAGTAGTAGCCTAACATTCCAGGGGAAGGGGGGAAGCAAGTCAGATACTAACACCACTTCAGCGCAATGGGACCTGGAAGGAAAGCCAACCTGTGTTGACCACCAGTCCAGAATAAAGCAAGCACCAGAGGGGCTCCCAGAACAGAAAGCAAGCTAAAGACTAGGGGAGCCCTGCCTGGCCCTAGATGAGAGGGTTGAGAGTGAGCCAGCCTGGAGGGTATGAGTGTGGGAGAGCCAGCTCTGCCTTTTGTCTGCTTTGTGGTATTGGCAAGGGAGAGATCCCTTTATTCTCTTGCCCTCACCACTGGTAGCAGGCGGGAGAACTGGCCCTGATGGGGTCATGAAAGCCAGAGAGCTGATCTAACTCCTTACCTGCTGTAGCACTCAGGAGAGCAAGCCCTTGCAAGTGGGGTTACAGGCCCAGAACCCAAACTTTGAGTTGGCCCACCTCAATATATTCCCCATGGATGAACTGCTGGAGTACATGAAGAGGCCAGTTCCACAATCCAAAACTACAGGATCTCCATGACACAGGGCAACAACAGC
Source organism: Lophiomys imhausi (assembly GCA_907164525.1). NCBI lineage: Eukaryota > Metazoa > Chordata > Mammalia > Rodentia > Muridae > Lophiomys > Lophiomys imhausi. Next base: position 1,779,720 of record CAJQZJ010000151.1, on the reverse strand, counting down.
ATATCTGAGAAGAGTCCCAGTGAAGTTCCAGTATTGACAAAGTAGCAGAAGCCAAAGACCTCACACCAGACCTAGGAGTCATTACAATGAACATTTGCAAGCAAAAGTGTGTAGACAAAAGCAAATATTGTGGGACACACTGAGTGAGACACACTACAGCTTCCGAAATGAGATTTTTTTTTTTTTTTACGTGGGGGGAGGTTGCAAGGGTGGAGGGTTTGAGGGGAGGTGGGAGATGAGAGGGAACAAGGTACATGATGTGAAATTCATAAAATAAAATTAAAAAACAATTTTAAAAATGACAAAATCAGTTACGGTGCCAAACTATTTCAGAGACTTGGGTAAAAGGAAAACACAGTACCAGCAATGACACAGAGGATGGAAAAAGCAAAAAACAAAACAAAAAAAACCCTCAAAGCTTATGAAATACCCTTAGAGAGAAAAGATATTTAATCTATGATACAGAAAAAAGAGGAGGATTTTCAAAAAACATATAATAAAAAGGTCTTAGAAATTTAAATCATGGCCAGGATTGTGGCCCTGAGCCCTTAGCACAACTGACCCCATGATGGAGGTGCCATTCAGGGCGTAAAACTCACTTAGACAGCACCACCTGCCAAAATGTAAACAAAGACCTAACCCATCAAAGTCGATAGTTGTGAGAAAGTCTCAAAATGTACTAACCTTGCCTTTTAGCTTCTGTAGTTCCACTTCTGGCTAACTGTTCTTGTTAACTGAAGTATGTCAAACCAGGAAATGGTTTTTGTTCTTAAAATATCGCCCTGAGAAAGGCTCAGTGCTATACTGGAATCCCAAACGCCCAGTGTAGATGCCAGCTGTCTAATAAAGTCTTTCTATCGGCTTGAACCCTTGTCCAATCAGTCTTCTCTGGTGGATAACCCACAACGGTGCGGTGGCTGCGGTTGGAGGCTAGCCTGGCCTACAGAGTAAATTCCAGGCTAGCCTGGACAGTCAGCTCCGGTTTCAGAATGATGGGGTGACCGTGAACACTCTATGTAAGAAGTATATATATATGACGAGGTCAGGAAATAAGAATGACACTGAACCTCATTTTTCTTTTTTGAGACACGACTGGCCTCTAACTCTCAGCAATCCTTCTACCTCAGCCTCCTAAGTACTAGGACTACAGGTGTGAGCCACTGTGCCCTATGTTGTGTCAAATCTCTTTGGGGGTGAGAAGCAGGGGTGTGTGTATGTGGGTCTCATTGGGTAGCCTGGGCTGGCCTTGAATTCTTGGCCATGATCCTGCCTCAGCCTCCTAAGTCCTGGGATTACAGGTGTGAGCTACCATGCTCTGTGGTTACATAAGAAGAAAATGGTGAGATGCCTTCGAGCTTTGAAAGGTAAACTATTTTTAATTTATAAATCTACATTTGGTGAAGCCAACCATCAAAAAAGAGGGCAGAATAAATGAATTTTCAGACATGTACATTCTTAGGAGAGTCTTTCCTGAGAGGTGACCTCTGTCAGGAAACTTAACTGCCACAGAATCAAGTAGGAAAGGGAAGACACAGGGTAAGGGACCAGGGCTCTAATACTCAAGAGACAAAGGAAGAGGAGGTGAAGGCTGGTTACAGTGAAGTGGGAGAGCAGTCTGCCAAATTGGGGCAAATTTTTATTTCTATTTGTTTATTGGACATTGAAGATGGGGTCTCCCAGGCTGGCCTTGGACATACTACGGCATCAAGGATGACCTTAAACTTGCCATCTTCCTACTTCTATCTCTAGAGTGCTGGGATTACAAGCATGCACCACCACACCCAGTTTATACAGTTTTGGGGATCAAACCGAGGGCTTAATGAATGCTAAGTAAGCATCCTGCCAGTCCCAGCTCCCTTGATGCCAGGTTTGACCACACTGAAAATTACATTTGAACCCAAAGGATGGCAAGTAAGAAAGTGTTCCTGGGGTTAACACAGAAAACTGAACAGGCAGGGCCAGGGAGACAGCAAGGATCCTGAAAATACAAAAATTAAACTACAAATTAAACTGCAAGAAACAGGCTGGAGAGACAGTAGTTAAAGGCATTTCCAAAAAAGTCTGACGATCTGAGTTTGGTTCTTGGGACCCACACTGTGGAAGAAGAGAACTGACTCCTGACAACTGTCCTCTGACCTACACACGCACGCACGCAATAGTGCATGAGCTCCCTCTCCAACACAAAAACAAATAAATAGATGGAATACACAACAACAATAATAATATATAAGAAACAAGCCCTCGCCCTGCTTGGGACATGTGATAATGCTATATAGGGAAAGGCACGTGAGCTGAGAAAAAAAAGATGGAGGAAACCCGTTCTGGGGAGAATGTCAGAACCAGTCACCCACCACAACAGACAAGAAGCAGGTGACGCCCAAAGCCTACCAGATGCTGGGTGTGGTGGGTGACTTTAGGCCCAGTATTTAGGAGGCAGAGGCAGACGGATCTCTGGGAGTTCAAGGCCAGCCTGGCCTACATAGCAGATCAAGGTCAGCCAGATCTATATAGTGAGATACCTTGTCTCGAAACCAACTAAACAACGGCGCTCACTCGTAAAGGGAGCTGAAGAGGCAGACTAATTGGAAGACAATAGCCCAAAGGTATCCTGCTGTGGAAATGGTTGGAGGGCTGAGAGGGCAGCCCGTGACTTCTGTGTTTATTCTTCTATGCTTCTAGGATTATTTGGGGCTTATATTGCCCAGACTGGCCCTGAACTCCAGGGATCTGACCATCCTCTTGCCTCGGCTTTACACTCAGCTGGGACCACAGGCACAGGCAGCCACACCCCACTACCTCTAGCACTGCCTGATGTTAGCAAGTTTCTGGAAGTTCTTCAAGACATAGAAAATAAAGAAATCGATGCTGGGAAGCACAGTCTCTTGCTGCTGCTTCTCATCCTGTAGCTTTTCTGCATCCTGAGCCTCTCCCTACCCTTCCCTCCCACCCTCACTCTCGCTGGCTCTCAGCTCTCATCCCAGACACAAACCGCCAGCCCGCAGTGGCAAACTATGGGCACGGTGTGCAAAATCCCTCAGCCACAGGTGTGAAGGCCTCCGACTCACACTTGCATAAGGTTGCAGAGGCCCCTCACCTTTCAAAGTTACCTCCTCCTGCAGCCTGCTTCCCGCCCCCAGGCCCAGAATGTCCGCCTCAGTGACGTCTGAACTGCTCCCTCCTCCACTTCAACCACCTCTAGATGCCTCTCACCGTGGCCTTAACCTTTACGGCCTCGTAGTCTAAAGATGAAGCAGAAATGTGGTGAAGTTTATACTGGCAACTACAGTGTAACAGTGTAACTATGCCGCCTTCAGCTTTTTCTTCTCTAAGTCACCACAGAGCTCGGTGGCGGCGCTGTGCATCCTGGACCAGGTGGCAGAGTTCAGCAGCCTATAAAACTCTGAGATGCTTTGATCCTATGACCCAGCCTGGAGTCGGCTTGCCTCCTCTTCCTTGGGATCCCTGTCCATTCCGGTCCCCATATCTGACACCTAGGCAGCCCCCAGCTCCGCTCACCCACCTTGTTGGTTCAGCACTCACCACCACTCTGGTCCTGTTGTCCAGCAGTGTGTCAATGGCCAGGGAGTCCCCACCCAGGTCCTGGCTTAGCTGGGTCCTGCCCGGCTTCAACACCTGCCCAGGGCTTTCTCGGGCTCTCCGACTCCAGCCTTGCCTGGTCCTCTTGGCAGTCCATCCAGAGCCTTGGCCTTCATTGTGACCTGGGAGAAGGGACAGAACACTGAATGCTGGTGGTTGGGAGGAAGGATGTGAGAAAGGGTCCTGACCTCCTGTCCTGCAGAAGCTTCAATACGATGCCATCACTGGTTCTGGGGACACTTAATAACCAGGATAGCAGGCTCACAACACAAACTGAGAGCCATGTGCCTCAGACCATTCCCAGAAGCATCCACACACAATACTAAAACCCCTCAACCTTCCACAGTGGATGAGGTGTGTCTGGCAAAGCAGAATCCGGCTCCAAGGTTAAAGGGTTGGGGATGGTATTCTACGATATACCACATATTGTCTATCTGTTCCTCTAACACCAGACACCTGGGTTGTTTCCATAAGTCAATTATGAATGAATGATTGTAACAGGAACAAAGGATGCAAGCTTCTCTTTGGGGACCTATTTTCAATTCTTTAGGTTATATGCCTGGAAATGATTCATATAGTAATTCCGTTTCCTTTTATACTGTATTCCATGTAAAATGGCTAGGCTAGTTCATTCGTTTGTTTTTAATTTTTTTTATTTTATGTATGAATGTTTTGCCAGCATATAGTGCCCATGAAGCCCAAAAGGCGGCATTGGGTCTCCTGGAACTGTAGTTACAGATGGTTTCAAGCAGCCATGTGGGTGCTGAGAATCAGACCCAGATCTTCTGGAAGAGCAGCCAGTGCTCTAACCACTGGGCCATCTCTTCCGCCCCATAGGTCAGTTTTCATTCTCAATGGTGCCCGAGGTCTCCTATCTCCTTACAGTGTCATCAAATCTTATTCTTTCCCAGGTCTACTTAGGCAATCCCTAGTAGCCATTCTAATCAGTGGACAGGAAGTGATACACACTTGTAATTTTGATTTGCATTTCTTTTGTGATTACTGAGGTTGAGCATCGTTTCCTGGTGACACTGGCTGTTTGAATACTTTCTTTGGGAAGATGTTTATGTCTTTGGACCATTTTTAAATCTGGTGACTTCTTGGCCTGGATCATTGTTCTGTAAGCTGTCTAACAGCATCTTTTCTCTACCCACCAGACCCAGTTGCACCTCACTCTCCCCACCTCCCCCACTGGCTTTGACAGCTGGAAAATCCCTCCAGACATTAACAGAAACTCCCAGGCAACAAATCTCCCTTGCCCACTTGATTTGGTTTGTTTGTTTTGAAACAGGATCTCAATACTTAGCCCTGGCTGACCTGGAACTAGCTATGTAGATGAGGCTGGCCTTAAATTACAAAGATCTGCCTGTATCTGCAGCTACATTGCTAGGGTTAAAGGTGTGTTGCCACACATGGCCCCCTTGTCCTACTGAGGGCATAGTTTTAGCTCCATCACTACTTTCAAGCTTTGACCAAAGGCAAATCACTTTCCTGTGTAAGAAGGGGCTCAGAAACCAGCTGGGATGGCAAAGAGGTTTCATCTCAAATGTCAACTCCCATTAATTAGTGGCAGCCAGAAGCACTCTAGACAGGAATCCCAGGGCTTCATTTGTGTTTAGCAGCCGAGATTGTCATGATCGATTAGTAATGTCTGCCATGAGCACAAGATTGGCAAGTGGTGCACAGAGGTAGTTGTTCCAAGACTCCAGCTCTCTTGAGGCTGTTAAGCTGATTCTAAGTGATGCTGAAAAGCATCCTTTTCCGTTTCAGAGAGTTAGGTTCCCAAAGCTGTGCCCTATGCTGTCATTCTAATTGTCACACCTGCCCTGTATCTATGGAGGACACAGACCACCCCACCTGTGGTCTTCATCAATTTTGGACCCTAGATCAGAAACCTCTCTCCTCTCCACCTCTGACTCATCCACCTTACTCACTAAAGCTCCGTGAATGGTTCTCCAAGTCCAAGACTCCCTCCCTGTGGTCACTTTGTGCCCCTCTCCCTGGGAGACCTGTGCTCCTGGGGCCTCTCTCCACTGTCCTCAGAGTGCCTGGCAGTGAGTAAGTGCTCAATCACTGCATAAATGAGGACACTACACTAGGGGATAGCTCTCTGGTAGCAGCAATAACAGGGGTTGAAACAAGCCTTGGCTGGACTAGGCCCGGGGCCTGGCCAGGATGTTGCTGTGAGGCTCTGATTTGTCATTAGACATTTTATCCAATTAAGTCATTCTTGGCTGCTGGTGCCTGCTGGGCTCCTGCCCAGCCCCTCTCACTTCTCTGCCCCTAATCATAACCAGATGCTCCTGGAGAATATGGGCAGAGGGGCAGTTCTGACCTCTTCCCCAAGATGTCTACCGAATGGCGGAAAGCCCAGTGCTGAGCAGCAGCTGCTGACCACTTCGCCCTCCCGCAACTCATCAGCAAGGCCACAGCTGTTTGTGGCAGGTCTGTGCTGAGTTGCGCGGCCTTCTCCCCAAGTCCTCCTGCAAGTGGCCTCGAGGGAGGGCAGGAGCTAGGACTGGAAAGACACACATGCAGGCCAAGAGGAGAGGCTGGTGTGTGGCCGGTCAGGAAGTACCAAGCCTGGACTGACTATGGAAAGGGATATCAGATGGGGAGATAGGAAGGCTGCAGGACAGCAGGGAAGAGCATCTGAGCTTTCCGTTCTAGCCCACCTCCCCAAGCCGGGACCTCTTTAAACTTCCTCTTTAAGCTTCAACTTCCCTGTGTGACAGTTGCACCAAGAACAGGCTACCCTGAGTGCTGAGCAAAAACAGAAATGGGGTTCCAACCATCCAGGAGCAGGGGCACGGGTTCTATGCAGGATGATGGAGTAAGGGCAGAGGAGGCTACAAGGACCCAGCAATCCCCAGAAGTGTCTCCCCAGCTTTAGCATGTCTGTACCTCTCGCCCTTCCCAGTTGGATGGGCCAGGATGTCACCTCTTAGCTCAGGCCAGGAGCTTGTGCAGCTGGCTGGTCACACAGGTGCAGGACCCAGATGCCTGGGCACACACCCTAACAGGTTTCACATAGGTGGCATGTCTAGACACCCTAGGACACCCTTGGTCCTGATTTTGCCTCTCAGTTCTTCTCATTCCAACCTTTGCTTCTAGAGCAGAGGCTGAACTCCATCATTCAAGGCTCTATGTGCTACATCATCTAACCGGATGGTGTGCTGGCAGTGATGCTGAGAGACTACCAGCCACTCTTAACAGGCACTAGTCTTTCATCCCTGTGTAAATCAACTCCAAGAGACAGGCACTAGCTTAGCTTCATATCCACTTCATAGATGGGGGAAAGGAGGCACAAAGATGCTAAATAACCCCCCTATAGGTCACCCATTCAGTCCACGGCAGGATTTGAACTCAGGCAGGCTGGCCCCAGTCGCGTCAGAACCACACAGTGCAGTAAGGCGAAGCATAGTAGCACACTCCCTTAAATCCAGCCCTCGGGAGGCAGAGGCAGGTAGATCTCTGTGAGTTCAAGGCCAGCCTGGTCTACAGAGCAAGTTTTGGGTCAGCCAGGGATGCACAATGTGGGAGAGTGCAAAGGTCATGCTCCCATCCCCTGACCTGGCACAGCCCTACTGCAGGGAGCTAGGGCAGAGGAGAAGCCAGGTTACATTATCCCAGGCCTGACCCAACCCACCTTCAATCCCGTCTGCCACTCAAGCTAGTCTTTCCAGCCATACTGCCACCAAACTGCCCAGACCACTGAAGTTCTCTCTAGATATCCACTTCAGCTTCCATCCTGTATGCCCTAGAGCCAGTTGCCCACACACTCTAGCTAGAGCAAGCCTAGAAGTTGGTTCTATAACTCGTGCATCCCTCTTGCCACACCCCTCCAGCTGATCCCAGGGGTTTTGTGGGCAGACCCCTGCCTTCTCTCACATCTCTCCAGGCCCTCTAGGACCCTGCTATCCAACCACCAGAGACTCACAAAGTTTCCTCCTCCAAGACCACTCTGCTCCTAAATAGCCCTTCCCTCTGATGAGCTCTTACTGGTCCTTCAAGTTTGACAAGATGCCATTGCTTCCCAGAGTCTCCCTGATGCTCTCTACTCATATGCCAGGGGCACCACCCATGCAGGCCTCCTGGACCATCATGCCCTTCACTGCCTGTGCATCTAGAATTCTGGGTAATGCTAGGACAAGTGTGCATAAGGTACCAGCGAGTGAAGGAGGTAGGAGGCTGGTGGGGAGGAGGGGCAAGCCCAGCACCAAGCCTTGTAAGACAGATGAGACCCTCCCTTTATCACAGCTGGCTGAAGACCCCCACTGTCCTATCAAAGCCGTGAAAGAGAACAGGTTTGCCACCAAGCTGGAGGCCTTGAACCTTGAACCACAACACCACAATTTTCAAACTCCCCTAAACCCTCCATCTCTGGCAGATAAGATGGCGTGAGTGGAGTTCCACCACTCGCTAGGTTTAACAAAACTATGTACACAAAGCAGCCAGCAAAACCAACCTCCCATGGGGCCAGTGTTGTCTGTCACTCAGTTGATAGAATGCTCACCTAGCATGCCAGAAGCTCTTGGCTTGATTCTCCAGTGCTACATAAACGTGACATACTGTTGTTGTGCCTGCAACCCCAGTGTTGTGGGACAGAGGCTGGAAGATCAGAAATTCAAGATCATCTTCAGTTGCACAGTGAGTTCAAAGCCAGCCTGGGCTACATGACACAGTGTCTCAAAGTCCTGCTCTTTACTTCACACAAGGCCCTCCCAAGCTTAACAAATCCCACTTCCTACTTACAAAGCCCCTCCAAGAAGTCCCCAGAAGAGGGATACCAGTTAGCAGGAGGGTTGAGGGGGAGGGGCTCTGCTTTCTGAGGGTTACCCTGAAAGGGCTCAGTCAGAAGCACCTGCACACTCACTATTCAACAGTTTTGTTCGTTTGTTTTTTTCAAGACAGGGTTTCTCTGTGTAGCCCTGAGTATCCTGGAACTCACTCTGTAGACCAGGCTGGCCTTGAACTCACAGGGATCTGCCTGCCTCTGCCTCCCAAGTGCTGGGATTAAAGATGTGGGCCACCAAGCCTCTCTGTTTTGTTTTGTTTTGTTTTAAACTGGTTCTCATGTAGCAGGCTGGCCTCGAACTCACTGTGTAGCTCAGGATGACCTTGAACTTCCGATCTTTCTTCCTCCAAGTGGCCTTGCTCTCAGCATGGCCCACCATCCCCAGCCTTTCCACACACATTTATTAAGCAGGTTTCCATACAAGGTGTGGTGAGGGAGTGGAGGAGCTTTCGGTGACAGGCAGGCATGATCCTGAGCCCAAACATTCTAGACTTCTTCCCATAGACACAGCACAGTGAATCAGGGCAGTATGGCTGCTGTCCGGCCCTCCCAGCAGGGTAGGTCTCTCTGAAGAGGGGACACTGGAGCTGATGGGAAGCAGTAGCAATGCCAGCAGCCATGGTGTGGAGGCTGAATTTTAGTCACAGTATATTAGTTTATTGTGAGGCCCCTTGTGGGCAAGGAGAAAGCTGGAAGCAGATTATGGCTCCGCAGGCTATGAGACATCTGTTCAGCCCCTACTCTAGAGACAGACAACCCTGGTCAGAAAATAGGAAGCTGCTGGGAGCTCCTTGTAGGTTTGGAAATGGCTCCTGCTAGATTCTCCCCTCTGTGCCTGTGTCCTGGGTGCCTCTTGTTTTCCTCGGACCGGATCCTCAGTGTCCACCCCCTTGGGCCCTGAGGCCATCTGTCTGTCTGTCTGTCTTCTGGCTTCTTCTGGTCTCCTTGTCACTAGACTCCTACTTCAGGTCTTTGGTGACTCTTGTACCTGTTCTAAGGATGGATGTGGAGACAAGGCTCCAGGGATAGAGGGACCTAGCTGCTTGCCAGGCCCGCCAGCCCTGGCATGGACACCATTGCCTCAGCTGGGGTCGGGCCTCCTTGGGCCCCATCCATGTTGCTGTCACTGGCCACAGGGGCAAGCAACCCATGTCTGTGAAGGGACCCCTCCCAGCCTTCCCCACTTGCACACATCCTCAGGTGGCCTCTACAAACCCCACCACCACCACCACCAAACCCAGCCGAGCCTGGAATGAGTCAATAGTTGCCCTGACGGCTTTCTACACTTTCCTTGGGTCTCACCTCAATCTCACTTGCCACAGATGGTCCTTACCTTCCAGATGAATCTCAAAGCACAGAAGATAGAGTAGCCTGTACTTATATAGGTGACATATTTCCCTGGACCCCTGATGCAAAACTGCCCTTCCTCAATCTTATCCATGGCCCAAACCCCTCATCAACCCAGCCATATCTGAGTTCAGAAAACACGCCAGACTGAGGCTAAAAAGAATCCAGAAATTAACACCCCCTCCAACCCAGTCTCTTCCTATTTATAATTTTAAAACAAATCATCAGCTGCCTGTCCATGTTTGGGAAGGAAAGAATAACACAAGGGAAAAGATCTCTCATAATCCCATTCTGAAAGCCAAAGATTTTGCCAATGACCACGTTTTATGAATCAAGAAATGAGCCCAGAGAAGGTAAGTAATTCGACCAAGGTCACACAGCAAGTGTGACAGCAAGCCAGGTGTCCAGCCACCTTCTGTGGGAGCCTCCCTGAACCCTGATGGCTCCACGCCGGTCTCTAGACACTTCACTTCTTTGCTCCCCCCCTCCCCACTGTCACCACTAGCACCCCCCACCCACACCATCTCATCCCAACCCAGGTTCCTTTGAACTACATACTGTTAAAGCCAAGAACACAGTTAGATCCAATGCGGACACAATAGCCAACAGCAGCGCCAAGAACTACCCCTTCCCTGACGCCAAGTAAGGGGCTCCCGATTCCCTTTCAAGGAGCTTGAAAATCACCTTTAATCCCAGCCCCAGAGAAAGTCTGGGTGCAGAGCCTAAATTATATATTGAAAAACGGCCTTTCTTGAAAACATGAGGGATTCAAAGTGCATCGCCGAAAGGATCTGCAAGTGGAAGAAATGGCTTGAGAAACTGGTATGGGGGAAAGAGGAGTGTGCAGAATGGAACCTCCTCACCCATCCCTCCTCTCCACGCACAGCCAGAGCAACTGAGAGTCACACAGGACCAAACAGGAGGGAGAAGGGGACCCTGGACCCTGGGAGATCCGGGAGCAGCAAGTTGCTTTTTCCTAGGGTCCCTGCCTCTCCACCAGTACGCAATAGGTAGGGGAAGCAAGTTAGCCGGCCACGCTGATGCCAGGATGTCCCCCATCCTCCGGAGGCTCCCACGCAGTCTCCAAGCCCAACTTGGTCCCAGCCTAGAGCAGCTGGAAGGGAGGCAGTAGGGCAGCGCACGGAAAAGCAAACGTCTCCCCAGAACGATTGCGGGTCCCTATGACTATTCTGGGGACCCCGGGCTGGGTCCCTCCACGTCCTTCCGACAGAAGACAGTGCGCAGCCTCCGTGCGCACGCAGGGAGAGTAGGGTCCTGGTCCCCTGTCCCCGGTGTCCAGCGGACAGCACCCCGGGTCCCGCTGGAGGGTCTGCGCCTGCCCTGGCCGCGCATCCCTACCTGCGGGCGCTGCGGGACCGAGCGCGCGCGCGGCCCCGCGGAGCAGCAGCAGCAGCAGCAGCCCCCAGAGCTGAGCCCGCATGGTGGGCGCGGACAGCCTCCGGGTCCACTCGGCCGCGGCTGGAGAGGGGATGACCCCGGACTGGGCGCGTGGGAAGCGGGAGCGGAGCGGGCACGGCGAGCTCAGCGCGGCGTGGCGGCCTCGGGGAGCGCGGGCGGGCGGGCCCGGAGGGCGGGGCGCGGCGCGACGCCGGGATCCCCGCCTCCCGGAGCTCCGCGCCGCGCCCCGCGGGACCCGGGACCGAGCCGGGACATCTCTGGTCCCCGAGAAAACCCAGCCGGCCCAGAAGGCCCACGGAAAAGGCCGCGGTGGGGGACCGCAAGAATCGCCCCTACTTCGGCCGTGGGCTCCTGCCACTCGTCTCCAGGGCAGGCGACTTTCTGAGCTGGTCCTTGGGCTCCGGTGGTTCCCTGGTCGCGCACACGCAGACACGCACCAGGAATCCCCCGCAGCCGAGCCGCCCAGCTTCTGCCCCAGAAGCGGAGCGAATCGCACTCCCTGCCTTCGCTGTCCCTCCACCCCTACCCCCATCCCCCGGCGCCGGCTCTCCGACCTCCAGCCCAGCAGACGTGTAGGTGCTGGGGTCTGGCACACTCTCACTCCGAAGGGGCGCGGGCGCCCCCTCCGCAAGAAGGCCAGACCCAGTCGAAGCTAGAGCCAGAGTCAGAAGTGGCGCCCGCTGTCACCGCACTCTACCGGGCTCTAAGCATAGGGCAGCGTAGGGCACCTTCCCCACCCCTTCTAGGATAGAATAAAAATACCACAGTTCAGGAGATTTAATCGACGGCACGGAATCAGGCCAAGGCGCCAAGGTGCCTGTGACCTACTTCGTGGGAAGGCGGAGAGAACTGGGGCCTAGAGAGCGGAGAGGGCTGAGGGGTTCCTGGCTTCCTCCGCGCTGGGGTCCTAGAGAGGGCAGAAAGAAAGGATGCATAAAACGCCTTCATGGGGCATATCCCGAGAAGGAGGGTGCTGGTGGGGACCAGCAGAAGCAGGGTGTGTGCTTGAGTAGATGGGTGGCCTGGCCCTGAGGTCAAAAGAAGGACTCGAGGAAGGAAATGAAAATAACCTCTCTCATCTCTCAGAATTTCCCAGTTTCCCTCTCCCCGGATCTAAGAGCCCAGAGATAGCGCCTCCCTCAAACTCCAACCCTTTATGTAATACTATGGACTAAGGCAAGCTCCGCAACTGAAGGGGTTTTGTTGTTGTTGTTGTTATAGTTACTGTTTGTTATTTTGTCTAGACAGGGACTCATTAGGATGGCCTCGAACTCACGACCACTCTTCCTGTTGCAGCCTCCTGAAGGGATTACAGCCCTGAGCCTACCGAACCCTGCCGACCACTGAATTTCGAATGCCTAACCTGAATTCTTTCCTGACAACCTGGGGGGGGGGGGGGCAATAAACTGTCTTTTCCAGCCGTGGCCTCATACCGCCACCCAGTGGACACATGATGAGCAACCGGGCTGGCGTTCAGCTGCTCTCCTGACCCTTTCCGCACAGTGTCCCAAAAAAAGACTTCCAGCCACAATGCTGGTGTCTTCGTGCAAGGCCAGTCGTGGTGTCCGCGCTGCAGTTTATTAGGGTTCAGGCAAAAGCAGCACCTTGGAAATATTAGAAGCAAATGACGTGTACAGGTTTCTAAACGTAAGCCTCTAGAAATTGAACAAATGAGCACTTGTCATAGGCACACTTCTAGCTCCCCAGACGCCCCCCAGGCTATTTCACTGGGCCAGAGATGACGTCAGGAATCCAGTGCTGATACTGGTCACATTCTGGGAGCCAAGGGCCTAGAAACTCCCGATTCCTTACCTCCGCCATCGCTTCCGAGCTGTCTGGGAATTGGCGAAGGAAATATTGGCATAAAAACACGTGCGACATAAGAGAGTCATTTAAAGGAAATTGAATTTAAAAAAGTAAGGTAGGGGGCACCCGGATTTGAACCGAGGACCTCTTGATCTGCAGTCAAATGCTCTACCACTGAGCTATACCCCCTCTGCCGATCGCTTTGCGCCAGTAACCACTTAGTGTCATACTGGCGCAGGCGCACTAAAGCAGCTCTAAAAGTGAATGTAGTATCCGGTCCAAAGCTTTCGAGAAATGCTAGGTAGGAACTGACGTGCCGCATTACTCGCCTGAAAACAAAAAGTTTTCCCTGACTCTGAGATTCCTTCTGATGATACAAAAAAAACGTAACCAAAAAGAAAGAGGCGATCCCCTCGCTGCCCGGCGCATCTCTGAGCAGTTCTCTCTCCCTCCTACAAGCTCTAGCGACCTCTCCCGACCTTCTGCCTCCAACCCCGGCCCCAACCCGAGACACTCGGCTCTCCCTAAGGGAAGCGGTCGATGTCACCAGCACCTGAGTACGCACGTCCGCTCCGCGCGCCCTGGCGGTTCACGAGCGGTTTGCCTAAGGTCACTTTCCGGCTAGGGACCCACACGTAACTGTAGCAATAGCTAGACAGTACAAGCCAGCAAAATATAGCGGGTTAGGGGAACCCCCACTTCTAAGGTCTCTAGCTAGGTTAAGTGTACTGCTAGCAAAACATACACGGCTAGAAACCGTGAGGGGGCACCCGGATTTGAACCGGGGACCTCTTGATCTGCAGTCAAATGCTCTACCACTGAGCTATACCCCCAACACAGTAGGAAGAGTCCATCAGAATAAATTTCTATGGAATATATTTCTATGGAGTAGCTGGTACTATTCAGCGTATTTATTTTTATTTTTGTTTTCTATTTTTAATTTTTACTTCAATTTCAATTTTTATTTTTTATTTATTTTTTATTTTAATTTTTCTTTATTTTTTATTTTCATTTCAAATTTTTTTTATTTTTATTTTTACTTAAAAAATCATTTCATTGTTTTTTACTTTGTGAATTTCACATCATGCATCCTGCTCCCACTCATCTCCCACCTCCTTTCAGACCCACCTCTACCCTTGCAACCTCTTCCAACAGGAAAAAAAAATATATATATATATATATATATCTCATTGTGGAAGTTTTACTTTTACATTTGTATTTGTTATGTCAAGGACAATCTAATGAAACACAAAGTTGATCAAAGCATCTAGAATTCACAAGCTCTTCCTTCATAGCCACATCTCAGGGAAACTACAAAATTAATGACCTGGGTCTTCTGTATGTCTACCCAGGTTCCCCCAGAAGTCCACTGTCTGCTTGGAGAGACTATACTGTCTTAGGTCCCAGAATGTAGGACAGCATGGACCTCCAATCCATGTTTAGCACCAACCACCTCTAAAGGATTTAGGGGCCTTTCCATCTCCCTGGGCATCCACTTCTCAGTGGATCATTATCAGGCCACTTATCCCCATTAGACGGTATAAGAACCCTGGTCCTGGTTAGATGGTACCACTGCCCTTCAACCCGGACAACCCTAGCCAACTTCCCTAGCCAAATGAAATGCTGAGGCAGTCCCTGCTCCCCTACTCCATTTCCAAGGAGAATTTCCCCAAAACCTTTCTGAAAATAACAAAAGCCAGTTTGGGGAACAGACAAAAATAAGAAGTGAGCCATTTTCAGTGACATTTATTTTGTATTTTTATTTTTAAAATATCAATGCAATGTTTTTTTTTAAGAAAAATCATGACACAAAAGTAACAAAAATAGGTCCTTTAGATCTTTGATTTGAGAGGAGTAGGACTCACGTCGGAAGGACGCTGAGAGGGAAGGAGATTCCACGTGGTGACTTGGCCCCAAAAGCTATGGTCAGAGTCAACATCTGAGAGGCAGCAGGAAAGCGAGGGGGTGGGGGGCTTCCACTCTTGCAGTGCGGAAGGACTGCCTCTGTCTGGGATGTTCTGTCCCCCCCACTCTCCAACTCTCCACCCTCACCCCCAGCTTTTGACCTGATCCTCTTGTCTCCTTTATGGGAATCTCCTTTGTCCAGTGAATTTGAAACAATGTCAAAGATCCTTTGCTTTCGGGGCAGACAGAAACCTGATACCCCAACACACCCAGTGGGTTCCTGGTGTCTCCTTACACCTGCGGTGATGGAGTGGGGGACAGTTTCATCTGTGGTCCTGTCTGTACCAACTGGAAGTCTTTGTTCCACCTCTCAGTGACAGACAGTGGTAGTGTAGTCTCTCTCTCCATAGCCACCTTGTTTCCACCAGCAAATGGCTGGGATTTCACCAGTGCTAACCATGCAGTTCCTGGCTGGCCTCAGGCTGGGATATCAGTTGGTGGTGGCCTGAGATTGCATCCAGTGGAGCCCAGCTGGCAGCCTGCAGGGAGAAAGGAACAACCTGAAGGACCATCAGCATTTCCCATAAAATGATGACTAGAAAGCCCCAAGCCATTGCCTGGGACAGAGTGAGAAAGTAGCCAAGTTATATGCAATCACTTAATGCTAGAAGGGAAGCGAGTTTGAGTTCCAGAATGCATCAGCCCTCACTGTGCTGGACGCTGGTACGTCTGGAGAGAAGCAGCTGTCCCATGAGGCTCACAGTCTAGCAGAGGGGATGGAGAATAAATGAATACACCAACAAATAAGTAGTTGGGAGGCCTCTGGGAGCCGCAGAGGCTCCTTTAGAGAGGAAGCCTGGAGACCCACCTTCCTAGGCCCCTGAGCAGTGTCTCTGAACAAGCTTTCTGTTGTCCTGTTTTGTCCCTAGGGAGGGAAACTCCATAAATGAGCTCTTCATGAGGTGAAAAACACCTCCAGAACAAAGGTGCAAACTTGGTCATGTCTGTCACCTGTCCCCAGTCTTTCTTAGCCCAGGGTATAGCACATGGGGGCCCTGGGAGTACTGTGAACTAGACTATAGATTGGAGAAGACCAGAGTGCCTAACGGGTTGAGGTGACAAGCATATTATCAGAAATCTCTAGTCCCTTGGATTCACTTATTTAAAGTTTCCTTTTCATCAAAAAAAAAAAAAAAAATCCAGTAAAGGAAGATGACAGAAGTTTCCAGGCCTCATGCAAAGAAGGTCCTTTTGGAGAAATCCAGCCCTTCACACCCTGAGGCATTTGATCCAGGCACTAGGAACCTTTATCCTCAGCATGGGCAGGTACATGTGCACACATACACATACAGAGTTGTGACTCTCCCCCCAGCTATTCCCAATCTTTCATTCCTTTCTCCAGCTTCCTGTTTTTCTGTTTCTTTGTTTTGGTTTTGGTTTTTGTGGCAAAGCCTTGATATGCAGCCCACTCTAACCTTGAATTCATCATGTAGTGGAGGATGCCCTTGAACTTCTAATCCTTGGAGCTCCTGTCTTCCAAGTGCTGGGATTACCTGTGTTTAGGGCTTCAGACATGTGAGGCTACTTCCCCAGCTTTGAGGCAAGAACTTTTGTCTGGTTCATTTGTCACCATTTTCCCAGTGCCCAGAATAGTCAGTGCACTAGTCTGACACAAAGTCAGTACCCAAAAAAGTCTGATGACATCGTGCCATTCACTCTCTGCAGAACTGGGGGAGGGGGAAGTATAACCCCTTCTTTTACAGGTAAGAAAGCCAGAAAGCCCAACACTCAGGAGGCAGAGGCAGGAGGATCTCTTTGAGGCCATCCTGCTCTACAGAGTGAGTTCCAGGACCGCCAAAACTACACACAGAGAAACCCTGTCTCTTAAAAAAAAAAGTCAGAAGTTGGTTTCTGCTGTGAAATTTTGTTCTCCAAGGTCTTTCCACAGCTTCTTCCTCTTCACTGGGGCTTCAGCTACCACGACTATGGAGACAAAATCAGACTAACTCTCACCTCTCTGCCACTTTATCCATTCATTTTCTTTAGAGTTTCTCCGTCCCTAAAATCACTGTTCCCTTACCATTAGAGCAAGTCCTTGGCTCACAGCACCTTAGCTGTGGGCCTGTGTCCATCTTACTGGGCCTGACGCCAACTGTGGGCCAGATTCTGACTGGAAAGAGACAGGAGAGGGGTTCCTATAACCTTCTTCCCATTGGATGGACCAGGCCAGGTGAAGGTGGAGGACTGACCCTTCTCCCGTGAGAGCACAGCAACCCTGGATATGCCATGGGTGGTCTTTGATGGCACTGAGTGTAAGGAACTGGGAGATCTCCGCCGTACTCATGGAGTCTTTTACATCCTGCTTGTTGGCAAAGATCAGGACTGAAGCATCTTGAAGTGCCTGTAGGCAGAAAAGCCCAACTGGGGTCAGTCAGCCAGCCAGCCCGGCATCCCTCCTACGGCCTCCAAAGTCCTCTGGGATCCCTGCCCACTGTTCTGGTCAGGTGGACAGAGGTGAAGACCCACCCCAACACTAGCAACCCCATCAAATGACATTGTGGCTCATGGGGACATCTTCCAACTGCTCACGGGATGGTTACAATAACCTCAAACTTGTTTTGTTGGTTTTTGTTTTGTTTTGTTGTTTTTCTTTTTTTCCCAGACACGGTTTCTCTGTGTAGTCTTCACTGTCCAGGAACTTACTCTATAGACCAAGCTGACCTTGAACTCACAGAGATCCACCTGCCTTTGCCTCCTAAGTACTGGGATTAAAGGCGGCTATTCGCCACCACTGGCTACCTCAGACATTGTTTTGTTATTTTGTTTGTTTTTCTTGGTAGCCCAGTCCAGCCTGGGACTCAATATGGAATCCAGGCTGTCCTCAGCCTCATGACAATCTGCCTCAGTTTACCAGATTGCACGCAATAGCCACCATACCCACTGGGAGGGAGGAACTAATAATGATCCTCCTTATTAGTAGAAATGAAGAGCCTTGCTCAGGATCTCACAGTGGGTCAGCCCTTGAAACAGCACCTCTAGCTTCTATGATCAGTTGTTCTGAGGGTGCTGACCAGACCCTTTACCTATATAGTCTTCCCCATGGTACAAGGATAGGGCTCTCAAATGAGCACATCATAGAGGGTGTGTGACCAGCCTGAGAGTGCACAGCTAGTCTCACTAAATGGCTTTGCCAAGTTCAGGGGACTTACCTCATGAGCTAGCATCTTATACAGCTCCTCCCTGGTGGTCAACAGTCGGTTCCGGTCTGTGCTATCGATCACAAGGATGACAAACTGCCCAGCAGGATCGAGATATGAGATGCAAACTTTCTCCTTGGTAAAGGTGCTTCCTACCAATGGTTCTGTCCACTACCAATGGTTCTGCCCACTGGCCTCTGTCCTGCCCAAGTGCCAGCCCCATAGGGAAGGAACTGTGCAGCCTGCCCATCTCACTAGGCTGCCCCCTCCTTTTTTTACGTTTTTTTTTTTCGATACAGAGTTTCTCTCTGCCTCCCGAGTGCTGGGATTAAAGGCCTGTGCCACCACCCCCAGCAATTACAGACAGCTGTGAACTGCCATGTGGGTGCTTGGATTTGAACCCAGGTCCATTTGGAAGACCAGCCAGTGTTCTTAACCACTGAACTATCTCTCCAACCCCAGCTAGGGCTATTTTTAATCACCTTATATTTTATTCTTTGGAGACAAAATCTTGGTATGCAGCCCAGACTGGACTGGAATTTATGATCCTCCTCTCTCATTCCCCCAAGTGTTGAGCATATAGGCATGAAATACCACATTCATCTTAGGATTCAAAAATCTTTTTTCTATATATATTTGGGGAGGGGCAGGGTTTCTCTGTGTAATAGCCCTGGCTGTCCTGGACTTGCTTTGACCAGGTTGGCCTCAAACTCACAGAGATCTGCCTGCCTCTGACTACCAAGTGGAATTTTTATTTATTTATTTATTTATTTTTGTTTTTAGGATTCAAAAGTCTTCACAGATGTTAAGTATTTGACACAGAGTTTATTATTGTTTATTATTATTTGCTCATCCCCACAGCTGGAGTGACCATCATTCAGTCACCTCCCAGGTGACAGAAGCCTAGGCTCAGAGCACGTGGTATGTGACTGACAGGCTAGTGCACAGCTGCCTCTCTGACCTCCCAAGATCTGCTTCCCTCCTCACCTCAGCATTGGAGTAATAAGTGTCCCAGGTGGAGCGCAGCGTCTCTTGACCCCCTAGGTCCCACATGAGGAAGTGGGTCTTCTGAAGGACAATTTCTTCCACGTTGCTACCAATGGTGGGACACGTGTGAACCACCTCATTGGTCAGGCTAGGGAGGCAAGAGAAGGTTCTAAGGTCTTGGCCCAGCTCACTCCCAGCTCAGACTATCACCCCTCTACTCCTAAAGCAGTTGAGTCTAACTCGGAACAGCTCAGCCCTGGGTGACCAAGCACGCTTCGTGCAGTGGTTGGTGTGGGGAAAGAAAGGTCTGAGTCTGCGTGTGGCCTGGCCTAGGACCCCAGAGACGGGTTAGAACAACCCCAAATCCTCAGACTTGGCGTAAACACTTGAGAGTCTTGTCTAAATTCAGCCCTCAGAGCCCTTGGGCCTGGGCTGAGGCCCGGGGGTGGGGGGTTATTGCAGTGCTAATAAGCTCCCAGATGGTCCATGAACCACACTGGAATTGTGGGAGCTGTGAAGAACCAGACAGATCCAAGTGAGGCCATCAGATACTTCCCTGGTTTAAGGGCAAAAAAAAGAAAACTTTTGTTTATTTATTTTTAATCTTATTTATTTATTTATTTAGTGCAAGGTGCAAGGGTGAGAAGAAAGGGCCCTGCCGCCAGGGGGAGCCAAGAGCAGGGAGGCGAGAAACCGCCTGGCATTCCACACCTGCCAGGACTGAAATGTGTTCGGCAGGATAGATCACGGGAGGCGGTGGGACCTGAGGTCGCCCATAGCTGGTAGGATTCAAATCCAGGTCGGCAGCCACTAAATCAGGGAGGTCGCACCAGCGATCTCTCCTCACTCCTATCTACAGCTACCCATGAACCCAGGGAAGAGCTCTGGTGATTGGTCCAAATGACTATCACTCTGGTGTGAGGCCCAGTCCTCTCGGTCCGCCCAGTAGTTACTTACAACTGGTAGAGAATGGTGGTCTTCCCTGCATTGTCCAGTCCCACGATGATGACTTTGTGCTCTGGAGGCGTCCAGGGGAAAGGTAAGGTCAGAACCAACGCCGATGGCCGCGGGCTTGGACGTCCCCAGTAGGTTTCATGTCCTGGTCTCTTCCTCACCCTCCGCTCCTACCTGGGTGCCTTCTCTCCCGGTCCCACCCAACTCCTGGCAATCTCCGAACCCAGCCACAAGGAAGGAGAACACGGTATCACAGCTCTCTGTGTCACTCCTCCTCATCCCTAGGATGCGCAGGGGACCTGGAGAGCTGGGGACCTCTGCCGGGGACTGTACCTCTTCATTTGCCATCGGACCGGATCCCCGCACCTCTCCAAGAATGTGGAAGAGAGAGCTGACCCCTCTCCCCCCTCACTCCACATCTCTAGAAAGGGATTGTCTGAACGGTCCGAAGCACGCTGGCCTCTAAATCACAGTCGCAGGAAACTGACTTAGGGGCCCATCCGGGTCGCGCACAGCCCAGCTGTGGGGCAGGAGGCTCTCCTACCTCTGTGCGCTGAGCACATTGAAGCGCAGGGACAAGGGAGTAGAGCGGAGAGGGTGCGGTGGAGCATATTGGAGTGCACACAACGGACTCTAGCCGCCCAAGTTTCCTAGTTGGTCTACCCCGACGATCCTAAAGTTCCAAGAGTCCCAGAAGTGGAATCAAAGAGGTTACTGGGCTGCCCGGTGCGCCCCTTACCCTGGCTCCCAAAGATCCGCATCAGTTTGGCTATCAGCTGTCCCATTGCACTCCCGGAGCTGGGAGAGTCCGGGGGGCTCAGCAGCTTCTGGGGCCAGAGTCTGGTCCCAAGTGTTTTAAGCTCCGACTGAGGGAGGGCCAGACCCGCTGCTCCTATCAGACGGGGAAACCCCAAGCGCTGTCTTTAGACCTGGGAATCCCTCCCGGCGCTGGCCCTCTCCGGTGCTAAGGGACCAAGTGACGTCACCATGAAGACCAGATACCTGACCGGGGCCCTGAAAGTGCAAGGAAAATTCCAGAGTCCTCTTCACCCCGAGAAATCTGCAGTTTGTATTGTCTGCTCCAGTGCTGCAAATAGAGTCGGCAATGTGCAAACCGAATGCCTGCTCTTCCTCCCCAACAGCCACCACTGGGACAAAACCCTCCAAGGGCGGTCCAACTTTCTGACATTGCGACACAGACACAGCGTCATCATTTACAAAGTTCACACTGTAGATGCCTGAGAATGAGTTGCAAAACAAAACAAAACAAAAAAACCCTCAGAATGTTTTGCCAATCCAATCTCGTAACTGTTTTTTTTTTGTTTGTTTTTGTTTTGTTTTATGTTTGTTTTTCGAAACCTTTGGAAGCCGGCAGAGGTCCTCAGATCCCAGCTTGGATACTGGAAACCCAACTCAGGTCCCCTGGAAGAGCAGCAAGTGCTTTTAACTGCTGAACCATCTACCCCCAAATTACATAATATTGTAATTTTTCCTGTTTTGTGTTAGGTGGCATTGATAGTTATCCTTGGCTACATGCAATTGCATGCAGCCTGCAGGCCTTGAGTTGGACATGCCTGATAGCACAATGATGGCTGAAGAAATGGTTCAGTGGTTAAGAGCACTTGCTACTCTTTCAGAGGACCCAAGTTCTGTTCCCAGCATCCACATCAGATCACAACTCTCTATTAATTCTAGGTCAGGGCAATTTCTTGCTTCTGACTTCTGCTGACACCTGTGCTCTCCTAGACATACACCTATATATAATTAAAAATAATAAAAATAGCCGGGCGGTGGTGGCGCACACCTTTAATCCCAGCACTTGGGAGGCAGAGGCAGGCGGATCTTTGTGAGTTCGAGGCCAGCCTGGTCTACAAAGCGAGTCCAGGACAGCCAGAGATATTCAGAGAAACCCTGTCTCGAAAAACCAAAAAAAAAAATAATAATAATAATAAAAATAAAATTTAAAATCACCATGACCAGGTAGGGTGGTGCACGCCTTTAATCCCAGGATTCAGGAGGCAGAGGCAGGTGCATCTCTGAGTTTGAGGCCAGCCTAGTCTACAGAGGGAGTTCCAGGACAGCCAAGACTGTACAGAGAAATCAAAAATAAAATAAACTCACAATAACCTCAGGTAGGCCCCCAGATCACATATCAGCCTTCTGCAGGTCTCCAGCTGTTTCATTAGCAGGGGATTTTCTGGGCCCACTCAAAGTGGGCTCCTCTAGGAAAGAGCATGGGTCTCCAGTCTTATGGTTACCCCTAGTTAGTTTCTGGAAAAATCACGATTGCTTCTACAATCCACTGACAATCCAACCACCCTGGCAGTTCATCAATGTTGGAAGTCTGAAGACAAGACCTTCCAGCCAGTAACCCTGCAGAGTGATCCTGGGTATCAAGACCAAATAGGGATACACAGAAAAATTCTGTCTCAGACAGCCCGACCCCTCTGCCAAAACAAAACAACAACAAAACCAACCAGTCAGGGACGCTACATAGTGAGATTGTCTCAAAAAGCATAAATCAGATAATCTCTCTCTCACTCTCTCTCTGGTTGTTTGATACAGGGTTTCTCTGTATCCTTGACTGTCCTGGACTCACTCTGTAGACCAGGCTGGCCTCGAACTCACAGAGATCACTTGCCTCTGCCTCCTGAGTGCTGGGATTAAAGGAGTGCACCACCACACCTGGCCCAGACAATCTCTCTTAGTGAAGGAAAAACAATCACAATCTTTTTATTTGTTGATCTTTGTTTGTTTTTTCAGAGGACCTGGGTATGTTCACCCTTATCTGTCACTCTGGCTGACTTTAAACTCCTGGACTACAGCAACCCTCCTGCCTCAACCTTCTGAGTGGTTGGCCCAGCAGGCGAACCCAACAGAGGGTGACGTGGGTCATGAGGAAAACATCAGATCCGGCAGGAGGAGGGAAGAAAAAAAAAATTGTGTTGCTTGTGAATTTCACAACCTGGGGAAAACCCAGAAAACCAAAAGAGAAGCAGAAAAGGCAAGTGGACCTCGGCCTGAGAAACTCAAGAGTCCAGGCTCCACACTCTCTCTGGCCTGAGAAACTGGAGATCTTTGATGTATTTCTGCACTGCAAATCAAGGCAGACTCCAAGAAAGAGGGTCTAGTCATCACATTCCAACACTGGGGTGTCCTTTACAACCACCTTATGACTGGCTGCCCTCTACTAAGGCATCAACCCCTTAGCTCCTCTTTCTGCCTCCACCTCTGCTAACCTCAGAGCCTCCTCCTCCTCTTGCCCTACCTTTTTAAGGACAGGTCAAGGGCCATGACTCCCCACTCCATAAGCTTTTTTTTTTTTTTTTTTTTTTTTTTGGTTTCTCCAGACAGGGTTCCTCTGTGTAGCCCTGGCTGTCCTGGACTCACTTTGTAGACCAGGCTGGCCTTTAACTCACAGAGATCCACCTGCCTCTGCCTCCCGAGTGCTGGGATTAAACGTGTGCATCACCACGCCTGGCCCCATAAGTTTTTGATGGCTCTCTGTTGCCCACTGAGTTCGAAGCAGCCTCCTCCCTCATGTGGCCTTCAAAAGGCCTTCATAAGCAGCCCCGCCTGCCTCTGCATCTGCAGGTCCTCACTCAGATAGGGCCAGACCTTTCCCAGATCATCTCAGTTGTGCCTTTGCGTCCCTGTCTCCTCTTCCTTGAACGCCTTGAAAGGGAAACACCTGGAAGCCTTTAACTGGGACGTTGTGGTGAGCAAAGAAAAGCAGAACCAACCCTTGGAAAGTTGGCCTCTGACTTCCACAGGCTCACCTTCATCCCACTCTGCTTGGTGAGCAGAGTTAGAACAACACAAAATTGACAGAGGGCTGGAGAGATGGCTCAGTGGTTAAGAGCACTTGGCTACTCTTCCAAAGGACCCGGAGTTCAAATCCCAGCACCCACATGGCAGTTCACAGCTGTCTGTGACGGCCGAGCGTGTACCACACACCTTTAATCCCAGCACTCGGGAGGCAAAAGCAGGAGGATCTCTGTGAGTTCAAGGCTAGCCTGCTGTACAAAGTGAGTCAGGACAGCCAGATATACACAGAAAAATCCTCTCTCAAAAAGGAAAAAAAAGAAAAAGAAAAAAATTGACGGCCACAGTTCATACAGTCTACCTGGGCTGATTCCATTACAGACTTAGGAAAGGAGCTGGAGCTGGGCCTGTGAGGTATGACAGGGGCACAGAGGGTATCTGGGGAATCACCGGTGGTTTCTTTTTGTAGTTTTGAGACAGGCTTTCTCTGTTTAACAGCTCTGGCTGTCCCGGACTCACTTTGTAGATCAGGCTGGCCTCGAACTCGCAAAGATCCGCCTGCCTCTGCCTCCCAAGTGCTGGGATTAAAGGCGTGCGCCACCACCGCCCGGCTCACCAGTGTTTTAAATATTGCTGCCATCTGGTTCCTAGTGGGAGAAAGGCATCCTGCTTTGTCACCCAATTGCAGAATTGAAAGTGACACTCTGCAAGCTCGGAACCCACTAAGTAAACGATAACAAGAACTGCCTTGGGAGGCCAGAGAGGTAGCTCAGTTAAGAGGGGTTTGCTGCTCTCCCAGAGAAGAGTTCTTAGCACCCATGTAAGCCAGGAGAGCTGACATCCTCTTCTGGCACTTGCAGACACACGCACACACGCGCGCATGTGCACACACACACACACACACACACACACACACACATTCTTCTCTGAGAAGGTTTGATGTAGAAGGGAACCTAGACAGACTTCACCAAAAACAGCCATTACGGGAGCTAAAACAAGACTTGGGATACTGGACTAGAACTGTGGGCCCATCCTGGGTCAAAGTGGCCTTAGCTTAACCCAGTTTATTTCAGGATAGTGAACTTGGGGCAGACCTGGGATCTGTGATCTATCCCACTTCAGCTCACTGAGGCAGCCTCCACCAGAAATGAAAGCAGCTAGTTAGAAAAGCAGTGAGGGAAAGGTACCAGTTAGGAGGGGTCCCCTGCCTCAGCTTCCTGGAAGTGATGGTGGTAGCAAGCTGGCTGATGGCATGGCTGTTAAAATCCTCACGTGTTGACAGCCACCAGCTTGCTGACTGAGCAGCCTGGGTGGGTATTATCTGTCAGCTAGAAGTGCCCACTTCTAAGTTCTGAGCAAATGCAGCTGTAGGCAGAAGGTGCACAGAAAGAGACAGAATGTATTCAGACAGCTGCTTCCTCCTCCTCAACCTCCTAACCCCTGCTCTTTCCAAAGTCAGTGCTTCTTGGAGCAGAATAATTAGTTGAACTTGGGGGTCCCAGGTACCACCTAACAATATTTGTGGAGGCTAATGAAATCGCCCCGGGTGACTCCCAATTTTCTCACTGGCCACCTCTCCTTCGAGAGCTTCAAAGCCTGCTGGGTTTCTCCAGCAGTCAGTGCCTGCTTTCCACTATGGCCTGGGCTAAGCCCTCCTGTCAGCCTGGAGTATCAGTATCCTGTGCAGGGGAGGCTATAGGGTCCACACTGAACCCCTATCTTGCCATCACCACTTACAATCCTTCAATTTCTGTATATCAGTTTCAGAACAAAACTCTGGCTGACTCCTTAACCTAACAAGCCTGCTGTGACCTGCTCCCTCCAAACCCCCTCTGGCCACCAGCTCTCACCATGCTTCGTCAGTCAGGTGCCAAGAGCATGCTATGCATGTCCCCTCTTCTTCTGTATTAGGAGTTTCCTCCCACTTCTCTGCCTAGGTTAACCTAATCATGTTCCCAGATTTCAAGTGAGCCTCACCTCCTTCTAGAAACCTTCTCTGACCTCCCTGGCTAACGGAGTGGTGCTCCCAGTACAAAATGCTTCCCACAGCAAGAAACGCAGAGCACTACCTGTGGTTGCCAGTTTGAGTTGTGCCTACCGTATAGGAGATCTTTAGTCCTGGCTCGATAGCTAAACACAGATGTGAACAATTTATTCCCGTGGAAAGGCTAGGAGGCAGAGCTGGGCTCTCAAAAACTTTGTCCATTTCCCAAGGGACTCTGGCCCTGGCCTGCCCAGTTCCCTGTCTCCGGAGGCCAGGAGGCCATCAGTGGTCTTCTGTAATTACGCACAAAGTAAACATACACTTTGGACAGAAGCTCTCAGGCAGAGGACCCATTTGTTCAGGTCCTCTAGAGCCACCACCTCAAAAACAAGACCCAGGAAGGTGAGGAAGCTTGCAGGTGCTGTGTGAGGCAGGATATGGGGGACAGCAGTAACAGCTATCAGAGCCCACATCCTGCCAGCTGCTTATTGTGTTCTCGCGTCTCAGGGGGCTGGTTCTACTGCCTCTTCACACAAGCCAAAAACCTCCTCAGCCCCAAAGCTGGTTCTCAGGACCCTCATGGTAGCACATCAGTAACCCTGTAATCCCAACACTCAAGAGGGTGAGACAGGAGAATTGCTATGAGTCTGAGTCCCACCTCAGCCACATGAGTTCCAGGTCAGTCCCGATTATATTGCAAGCTCTCTCCCAAAATAAAATATTGTGGCATGGTGGCTCACACACATACCCGTGGCCCCAGCACCTGGGGAAGCTGAAGTTATTCCAGGAGAGCAAGCGGGAGATACATGGTAAAGTGCAGGCAAGTTTGGTCTAGTGTGAGATCCTGTCTGGGGGGCTGGGGGGGCGCAAACAAAAAACTTCAACAAACTGGTTGCTGAGTGCATGGTGGTATAGCCTTTAATCCCAGCACTCAGGAGGCAGAGGCAGGCAAATCTCTCAGGTGGAGTTGAAGCTCACTACTCCCTCAGGAAAAGAAAAAAAAAAAAAGCATGTGGCTTTAAGATGTGAACCAGTGGGTCTGGAAACCACACAGTGAGCAACACCCTCACATTCTGCTGCAGGGAAGAAACAGGTTAAGTAAGATATGAACTGGTGGCTGAATGAGGACCATTTGCAAACAATTCAGAACCAGCAAAACCAAGTAGCATCTCTCCATTTCTCCTTTGTCTCAACTGCCCAAGCACAGCTTTCTTGCACCCCTGTTTTGCTCCTCCTCCCCCGCAGGTCCGCGGCTCCCACTACTGAGAATCAATGAGGCTGCTAGGCTGACAACGTGTGGTGGCAACAAAGAAACAGGCTCAGGAGGTGGCCGCAAAGGACAGAACCGTGGTTTTATATGTGGCAAAATATCTCTCCTAGAGGAATACAGACAAATAGACAGACAGATGGTCACAGGACACTAGACAGGGAGCAAAAGGTTGGGCAGTGGTATCTTCTAACCTGTAATGGAAGCTGCACCCCTCCCCCAGGTGGGGGGTGGGACAACATTGGCACAGGAGGTGGCGAGACAGGCGTGAGGTGCCCATCCCTGAGGTGGGCAGCTGGGTAGGGCCCAGTCCTCGTTGGCACAATCGGCTCTCTCTGGACCAGCTGTGATGCTGGGGAAGGGCGGAGCTGCTGGACTATAGGGATGCAGAGGCTAAGGGAACCCCAGGGGAGAGGGGCTACCAAGGCCTCTCAGGGAAAGTGGACACTAGGTAAGGACAGGATCACAAGAGGCAAATACAGAGAAGCAGCAGCAACCAAGACCCCTAGGGGAGACCCAAGGTCCTCAGGAAGCCCCTGGATGATGGTCACCTCTCGGGCACCAACCCATAGAGCCTGTCCCTGGGGCCTCAGGGTGGAGGTGAAGGAGCAGCTTTTTTTGGTTTAGAATGAGGCAGACCAAAGTGTTCATGGTCTCCACACCCAGGTGGCACGGAGATGTGGGGCTCAGATGCATGGGGCCCCTCTCTTCTGATGGCAGCAGGCAGGGTATTCTGTAGACAAAGCTCATTCCTGGGGCAGGCAAGGGTTGGGGTATGGGGTAGGGGGCAGCATCTCTAGTGGCTCACTCCTCAAGGTTCTAGGCCCTAGTGTCTTGCTGTGGCCACAGAGGGCAGAGATTGCACGCTGATACCCGTCCACTTGCACCCAGCTCTGCCCCCCAGTGTAAGCTCTCCATAGACCGTGGCTTTCACCCACCAGAGAATGCTACTAGGAAACTACGTTATGGGATAGACACGGTGGGGGATCCTGGGTCTGGAGTTTGGGAAAGATTTGGCGGGCTCTCTTCAGGAAAAGCACCCAACCAAATACCCCTGTGTTGGTAAAAGAAGCCCCACCCCCACCCCAATTAGGACTTTCACTTACAGTCCCGAGTTGAAAGAGTTGAGGAAGTGCACCTTTTCTCTGGGAAGGAGAGAGCCCCCAAAGATGGGGAAAGGGGGCACTTCAGAAAATAGGTATCCACCCACAGCAGTCAGGGAAAAACCTGACTGGGGATTAAGGACCTCCCAGGAGTTGTGATGATAACCACCAAAGAAACCCCAAACTTTGAGCAAAGGCATCTGAAAATGATGGGCACAGCGCCCCCCAGAGTCAAGACACGTCTCGGGTGGTGTGCCCTTCTGCCTTCCCCTCCCAGAACTGCCCTTGCCTCTCAGCGGATGTAGACGCCTTGTCCCCAGCCCTCCAGCTCATTCTTATTGCGCCCCAGAACCGGCCCACCACCCTCCGCACAGTAGCGGCCCTTATTCCGGCCCCGGTTCCGGTTGTCGGTCATCTCCTCCTCATAGTCTTCCTCGTCTTCCCAGGAGCCCTGCCGGGCTGGTGGTGTGCCTCCCCCTGCAGGGTCTCCAGGCCCTGGGCCCTCTGAGGGGTCAGTCTCCATGTCCACACATGAGTCTCCCGGCTCCGTGTAGGCAGAGTTTCGGCTGTCAGGGGTGTCAGCATCAAACGTGTCTTGGCGGGATAGTGCCCGCAGGGTACCAGCCCGGCCAGGTGGGTGGTTGCTGGGGTAAAGGCCAGGGGGCTGGCCCAGCTCCCCGGGGTACTCGTGCACACTGGCGTGCTCCCCAGTGGCCCGGTCCAGCGGCTGGTCCCCAGCAGCAAGGTAGGGTCCCTGGTTAGCAGACAGCACGCACCATGCAGATCAGGCAGGGGTGAGAAAAACACAACAAAGCAAGGCAGGTTAGTGATGGTGCGAAGACACCAGCCTGGCTCCTGGGGGGCGCTGGCTCTAGGGGAGGGGCACCCAGGCGCAGGGCGATTGGCCTTAAGCTCAGCCTGAGGGCAGGCCACAGAACATTTGCACAGGTTATTTGCTCCTCTAGCAGCCCAACTTCATCTGAGCATGAACTCTCCTGGTAACCATGGTAAGGAGCCCTGAATTAGTCACAGTTTCCTTAGTGCATGTTATTAACACTTTCCTCGGTTAATCATGGTTAACAGCTCATTAGTACTGCCACGCATTAGTCAATTCCTCCAATTCTCCAAACACATGAGATCTGAGCTCAAACTCGCTGACCCCAGCTTCCTCCACCCACACTAGACCTCAAGTTATAGGCTTCCAGAACCCCACACTTCTCCCACTCCTTACACAAGCAAGTCTCCAAGGTTGATGGGATTCCTCTCCTGCCCCCTATAAAAGACTTAAAGCAGCCAATTCGATGAAGGTGGCTTATGACTCCATGTCTCCACCCTCCCCCTCTCCCCACCCACAGCCGGAGACCCCTGAGGTGACCCAACGCCCTTGTCACCAGTTGCTGTCAGCTCCTACCATCTCAAGCTGTGTCACTGGGGAAATGATACACCTTCTCTGTGGCACCATTTCCTGGCTAGAGTGTGATGGGAAGTAGACTACTGATTCCTGGAACTGCTCTATGGCGGAGTGGGGTTGGGCAGAGAAGCCCCTCAGAAGGTCCCTGTGGCAGGGAAGGAGAAGCTAGGCCCCCAGCTCCCCATGAGTAGACCCAGGAGGGCTCAGCTTCTGTGAACAAGTGGGCTGCTCTGTTGCTGAAAACACACTTGAGATGCAGCAGTCTACAACGCCTTCATGGTGTCCTGGCTCTAAGCCAGACCATACACTTAATGGTGTGGGCTCAAAGATGGGCTGTGGCTCCGTGGGAGGAGAGCCTTTCCTGGACTCTGTTTCCCAGGGAGACGGTGGGAGGTGGCACAGCTCAGCTCATAGAGGCTGCAGCTTGGGTCCCTCAAGGATTGAGGGATGCCAGGGAGCAGCAAGTTCTCTGGATTCCATGGCCCCCACTCTGTTAGACCTAAATGGTGTGGAACTGACAGTTGTAGTCCTAACCCTTGTAATTCCAGCATCCAGGAGGCTGAAGCAGGAGGATTGCCTCCAGTTTGAGGCCAGTTGGGAACACTGTGAATTCCAGGCCAGAATTCTAATGCCAGAATGAAACCATGTTTCCAAAAACCAACAACAAAAGGAAAGGGTGTAAAGTCCAGTGAGCAAGCCTATTGGTCTTCCTCAGATTGTCTTCCTAGTTCCTGGACTTAAAAGGGTCCCCCATCAGGCCTCAGGTCCAACTGGCAGCAGATGTAGTCCTAAGGGACCAGTCCCCAGGGAGGCAGCACCAGCCAGCCCCCAGTCCCATCAAAAATCACAGACATCAGACGCTGCCACTCACCACGTTTTTTACAAAATAAAGCTCTTCCCTTCCTTTCCCACATTCCCTGAACTCCAGAGTGGGAGGGAAGGCCGGAGGGACACGGGCTACATGGCGTGCTCCTGCGGCAGGGCCACTGCGTCGCCTCCCCGAGGTGAGGCCTCCAGCCCGCCCCAGAAGCTGAGATTCCTCCTGAGCGAGGTGAGCACCTGTACCTGGAGGTTGGAGACGGGGGCAGGGCTGGCCGCTAAAGCTGCGGTAGCCATGGTGCGGTTCAGCAGCGGATTGGGTGGCGTGCTGCTGGGCGGGTGTGTGGCCTTCCAGTAGGCTTCCAAGTACTCAGCCAGGTGCTCGCAGGCATCTTCCAATTGGTTCTCGTCCAGTATTATGTCAAACATTTCCTGTGGAGGTGGGGTTAGGGGCGGGGCTGGGATGAGTGAGGGCGTGGCCGAGGGTTGAAGGTGTGGCCTGGGTGCAGTGGGTGGAGTCAAGGGGTTGAAGGACAAGGTTAAAAGGCCTCTGGATGTGGAGCAAGGAAAAGGACGCTCAGATCTACAAAGGATAGAACTCAGCCCAACTCCTTCGCATTCTAGGGATAGGGAAACCAGGGCATGAGTGCACACGCAGTAAGTAATTAAGTAAGTTGAGCTATTTGGCCAACCAGCCAACCCTCTTTACCCAAGGACAGGTCTATATCTAAAGACCTGTCCCAGGTGCCATCTTCCATGCAGGCTGAAGGAAACAGGAGAACCCAAATGCATACTTTCCCTTCCCTCCCCTGGGTCTGAGCACTCACGGGGGGACACTGCGCCAGCTTCTCCGAGGCTGCTATTTGGACATTGAGGTGTTTGGATTGAGACTTCCCTCGGGATTTGATGAGCCTCTGCAGTACCTGGTTGCGGGGAGAGAGAGGGAAAGGACGCAGGCAATGATCCAGGTCTAAAGGGCAGATTCTGGTTGGAGTCAGTGGGAAACCAGAATCAGAGGGGTGGAATGTTCATGGTTCTCTCTCTGCCCTGAGCTGCCCTGCCAGATGTCCACTCTATGTTCACTACACGAGGCTCAGGCTTAGGGCGGCATCAAGACAAGAGACCTACACACACACTCACACACACACATTCACACACTCACACACACACTCATACACACATTCACACGCACTCACACACACACACACACACACACAAACCCACTCTCACAGTAAGTCACACACACTCACACCTTGTCTGCAGGTTTTGTTGTAGTTCTCCATACCCCCTGTCTCTAACTCATGTGAACATCAGTTGTCATACTTCATGGAGGGACTCCTTGTTGGATACACCATTGCTCCAAGTTCGTTTTTGAGACGAGGACTTGCTGTGCCACCCAGGCTGGCCTCGTCCACACGTCCTGGGCACCAGGGATCTGCTGCCTCCTGTCTACTTTCCTGAGCAGCTGGCACATGCTGTTCTGGGCTTCTTCTTTTTTTTTTTTTTTCTCGAGACAGGGTTTCTCTGTGTAACAGCCTGGCTGTCCTGGACTCACTCTGTAGACCAGGCTGGCCTTGAACTCACAGAGATCCGCCTGCCTCTGCCTCCCGAGTGCTGGGATTAAAGGCGTGCACCACCACACCCGGTGGCATGGGCTTCTTTACATGATCGATTTAGTCCTCCCAAAACTAAATCCAGCCATGGAGGAACATTAAACTCAAACTGAGAGACAGTCTAAAACGTGTTTGGCCTATGCTGTTGTAAAGTGCCATTGTCAATAGAAATCTAAAGAAAGCTGAAGAGGCACTCCATTTGAAGAGGACTGTGACTACGTGCAGAGTGACCCTGGGTGAACTCCTGAGTTATGGAAAATGGTATCATAAGGGGAATTATTGGGACAACTGAAGAAGGGTGAATAAAGGCTACATTTTTGTTTAATGAGACAGTCTCACTATGTAACTATGGCTGGCCTGGAACTTGATTTGAAGTTGGCCTTGAACTCACAGAGACCCCCCACCTGTGGTAGGAGTTTATTAAAACCATCTGTGAGAATGTTTTTGTTTAATCCCAGGTGGGCTGCTTAAGACACAGGTATAAAGTATTAACTGTCTCCTGAACTAGAGGGGCGTGGCTTAACCAGCTGAGCAAGTTTAACTCTGAGGACTTGGGAGAGAGGAATAAAAAGCCAGAGGCCCGAGGAGAAGGGGGCTCTACAAAGGAGGGATAAAAAGACAGAGACCTGAGAAGGGGCCTACAAAGACAAGACAGAATGAGCTCCACAAAGAAGTAAAAGAGAATGGACTTTACAACGAAGATAAAGAGGCTCCACAAAGAAGAGAAAAGGCTCTACAAAGAAGACAAAGGGCTACAAGGTAGAAAGCAGTTGCTGCTCTCCCAGTTGCTGGTGCTCCCCCCAAAAGTTTACAAATTCCAGAAAAATCTCGACTTTCTGCTACTAGAAAACGCTTGTGTGCTGTTGCTGCATTTCCCAGAGTTCCATTTTGACATCTGGCTATTCTCATACAGGAGGAAAATAGCAACATACAAAAAAATCTAAGAGTGTGCTGAGAACTGAATCCAGGGGCTCATATATAACAAGATTATACCCTATTAAAAAATAGAATTGAAGCCGGGCGGTGGTGGCGCACGCCTTTAATCCCAGCACTTGGGAGGCAGAGGCAGGTGGATCTTTGTGAGTTCGAGGCCAGCCTGGTCTACAAAGTGAGTCCAGGACAGCCAAGGATACACAGAGAAACCCTGTCTCGAAAAACCAAATAAATAAATAAATAAATAAAAATAGAATTGAGCCGGGCAGTGGTGCGCCTTTAATCCCAGCACTTGGGAGGCAGAGGCAGGCGGATCTTTGCGAGTTCGAGGCCAGCCTGGTCTACAAATTGAGTCCAGGACAGCCAGGGCTACACAGAGAAACCCTGTCTCAAAAAACAAAAAAACAAACAAACAAAAAAAAAAAAATAGAATTGAGCCGGGTGTGGTGGCGCATGCCTTTAATCCCGACACTCGGGAGGCAGAGGCAGGCAGATCTCTGTGAGTTCGAGGTCAGCCTGGTCTACAAAGCAAGTCCAGGACAGCCAGGGCTGTTACACAGACAAACCCTGTCTCAAAAAAAAAAAAAAAAAAAAAAGAATTGAGGGGGCTGGAGAGATGGCTCAGTGGTTCAGAGCACTGTATGCTCTTCCAGAGGTCCTGAGTTCAATTTCCAGCAGCCAATGGTGGCTCACAACCATCTAGAATGGGATCTGCTGCCCTCTTCTGGCTGCAGGTGTACATGCAGATAGAGCTCTCACATACATTAAAATAGATAAATAGGTCTTAAAAAAAAAAAAAAAAAAAAAAAAGAGGCTGGGCGTGGTGGCACATGCCTTTAATCCCAGCACTCGGGAGGCAGAGGCAGGTGAATCTCTGTAAATTCAAGGCCAATCTGGTCTACAAAGTGAGTTCAGGACAGCCAGGGTTACACAGAGAACCCTGTCTTGAAAAACAAAAAACAAAAAAAAAAAAAAAAAAAGAAAAGAAATTTGAAGCAGGTGGTGGTGGCTCACACCTTTAATCCCAGCACTCGGGAGGCAGAGGCAGATGGATCTCTGTGAGTTCAAGGCCAGCCTGGTCTATAAAGCAAGTCTAAGACAGCCAGGGCTATTACACAGGGAAACCCTGTCTCAAAAAAAAAAAAAAAGAATTGAAAGGCCAAGTTTGTGGTGCACACCTTTAGTCCCCAAATCAGGAGGCAGAGGCAGAGGAAGGGAGAATTTCTGTAGTTCAAACCCAACCTGGTCTACGTAGTGAGTTTCAGGCCAGCCAGGGCTACATGGAAAGAAACCCTGTCTCAAACACAACAAAAACAAAAATAAATAAAATAAAATAAAATAAAATTGGAGTTGGGAAGGATGGCCCGGGCTTGTCATCTCAGTACTTAGAAGTCAAAAGCAGGACGGGGGCTGGAGAGATGGCTCAGAGGTTAAGAACACCACCTGTTCTTCCAAAGGTCCTGAGTTCAATTCCCAGCAACCGCATGGTGGCTCACAACCATCTACAAAATGAGATCTGGTGCCCTCTTCTGGAGTGAATGTATACATGCAGGCAGAACACTGTATACTCAATAAATAAATAAAATCTCTTTAAAAAAAAAAAAAAAAAAAAAGCAGGACGGGCTGGGGGTTGAGACCACCCTTGGATACATAATGAAAACGGGAACAAAGATTAATTAATTGAAATACAACAAAATTGGACTAGAAGTATAACTTGGTTACATGGCAGTTGCTTAGCACTTACAAAACTCTGGATTTGATACCTTGCAATGGAAAAATGAAATAAATGGAATGAAATGGCAAGAAAAAAAATGGAATTAAGCAGATCAAAAGCTCAGGATCAAGCCAGGTGTGGTGGCTCACGCCTTTAATCCCAGCACTAGGGAGCAGAGCCAGGTGTATCTCTCTGAGTTCAAGGCCAGCCTGGTCTACAGAGTGAGTCCAGGATAGCCAAGGATACACAGAGAAACCCTGTCTCGAAACTCCCCCCCCAAAAAATCAGGCTGGTAACTCAGTTGGTAAAGAGTTTGCCTCCCAAGCCTGAAGACCTGAGTTCAAACCCCGGAATCATTATAAAAAGTTTGGCATGGTGAACCTGGTAGTGGTGGCATACATCTTTAATCCCAGCACTGAGGAGGCAGAAGATCTGAGTTTGAGGTCAGCCTGGTCTATAGAGATAGTTCCAGGACAATCAGGGCTAAACAGAGGAACCCTGTCTTGGAAAACCAAAAAGAAGTTGGGCCATGGTTGTGTGGCTTGTAATTCTAGTGCTGGCAAAGTGGAGACAGATGGGTCCCTGAGACCAGTCAGCCTAGCCTAGAGATTGTCCTCTGGTCTATTCATATAGCTGCGTGCACACACACACACACAGATACACACATAAGGCTACATACACACACCCAGAGCTGCACACATACACATAAATACACACACAACTGCACACACATGCATACACATACTCACACACATATATAGCTGCACACATACACACACACACACACACACACACACACACACAAGAAGTTCAATACCATCTTTTGATACACTGTGAGTTCAAGGCCAGCTTGGGACAGAGGAGCTCCTGACTCAAACCAAACAAACAAGCCAGGCAGTGGTGCCACACACCTTTAAGCCTTTAATCTCAGCACTTGGGAGGTAGAGGCCAGCCTGGTCTAACAGAGCAAGTCCAGAACAGCCAGGACTACACAGATAGATCCCATCTCGAAAAACCAAAAAAGAGAGAGAGAGAGATTTCAGGCCAGCTTTTCCCTGAAATTGTTGCACTTGGGAGACAGCATCAAGAGAATCAGGAGTTCAAGACCATCCTTAGTTACATAGTGAATTTGAGACCAGAGTGGATTACATGAGATCCTGTCTCAAAAACTGAAAACAAGGGGCTGGTGAGATAGCTTAGGAGTGAAGAGCACCAGTTGCTCTTCCAGAGGATCCGGGTTCAAATCCCAGCACCCATATGGCAGTTCCCAGCTGTCTGTAATTGATGGGCATGGTGGCGCACGCCTTTAATCCCAGCACTCTGAATGCAGAGTCAGGCAGATCTCTATGAGTTCAAGGCCAGCCTGGTCTACACAGTGAGTTCCAGGACAGCCAGGGATACACAGAGAAACCCCGTCTCGAAGAACCAAAACAAAAAAATCCAAAAAAACTGAAAACAAAGCTAACAGAAAGAATATGGTACCTTCCTGGGCACCAAGCTCTTTGCATAATTAATCCATTTACCAAGTTTTCACAATAACCACTGAAGCATGACTAGGTAGAAATGGGGAAACTAGGGCACAGAGATATTGCATGACTTGCCAGAAAGAACACAGTAATGGGTAGGAAATCCAGACACTTTGAGCCTACGCCCATAACCTCAGCGGAGGAAATGGAACCTCTGTTACTTTCTAGGCCACAGAATGCCTTTGCGTCCATCACCTCATTTGACCTTTTCAACCTCCCCACCCTCAAGTATGTAAACCCCTCCGTGCCAGTTACATCACTAGAAATGGAAGATTCAGAAAGGTTAGGAAAATGGTTCTTACCATGAACAGTCATTACTGCTGGCTGCTATCATGAACTGGATTGTACAAAGGGCCCTTAAATCCCTGACCTCTAATGCCTGGTGGCTCATGCCTGTAACCCAGCCCTGGAGAGGCTGAGGCAGGACAATTGTAAGTTCAAGGACAGCCCAGGCTATAAGTGACCCTGCCTCAAAAATTGATTAAAGTTAAAAATTAAGAACAAAACTTTCACCTAAATTTCTCCTCTATGTTTCTCAAATCCCCACTAACATCTGGAAGGGGAGGTTCATGGAGCCAGGCATGATGTCACACGCCTGAATCCCAGTACTTGGCAGGCAGGCGAAGGCAGAGGATATCAAGTTCAAGCTACAGAAGAAGACTCTGTCTTTTTTTTTTTTTTTTTTTTTTTGGTTTTTTGATACAGGGTTTCTCTGGGTAACAAACAGCTCTGTCTGTCCTGGACTCGCTTTGTAGATTAGGCTGGCCTCGAACTCACAGAGATCCACCTGCCTCTGCCTCCCAAGTGCTGGGATTAGAGGTGTGCGCCACCACCGCCCGGCCTGAGACCCTATCTTAAAAAAGAAAGATTGGGGGCTGGAGAGATGGCTCAGCGCTTAAGAGCACTGCCTAGTGCTCTTCCAAAGGTCCTGAGTTCAATTCCCAGCAACCACATGGTGGCTCACAACCATCCACAATGTGATCTGGTGCCCTCTTCTGGAATGCAGGTGTACATGCAGATAGAGTACACATGCATAAAATAAATAAAATAAATCTTTAAAAAAAAAAAAGAAAGATTGGCGAGTTGTTTGCAGAAGACTCAAGTTTGATTCCTGTCTTCCACGTGGGACAACTCACAACTACCTGAAATTCCAGCTCCAGGGAGACTCTCTGCCTCCGCCCTTTGGGGCACCTGTATTCACACGCACATATCCACACATATATACATAATAAAAAGAATAAAAAGAAAAAAATTTTAAAGGAGGAAGGAAGGAAAAACTTCACGGAATCCCTACCAGGATCTTCTGTATCAAAGTCCACACAGGGACAGTACAACAAAAAAACGGCCTGGCACTAGAAGATTCAAAACTTTCCAACTGCCACATAGCTGGGTGACACTGAAACAAACTATACCAGATTCTTTTGTTCTTCTTATCCACCATTGGAACATTCCTTGTAGACAATGTCTACCACTGGAGCCAGTCTCCTGCACCCACCTTGGGAGATGAGATCTTGATGTAAACAGTGATGGGAGCCAGTGATGTCTTAGAGAGCTGGGCTGGGTGGTTGATGGTGTCAGCGTCCAGGGCGACCAGCTGCAAGGTCCGGGCCAGCTCGAAGATCCGCTCAATCTCACTCTGTACCTCAGCTGGGGTGCGGGGAGGACAAGGGGATCATGAGGTACCCTCGGGAGGCAGTGGAGAGAGGGAAAGCCTCTGGAGGAGGCTTCCCAGTACTTCACACCCCACCCACCCTGACAGGCTGGGATGGGGAGAGTAGGCGGGCAGCTCACCCAGGCTGGAGCGTGTGTTGGAGCGCTCGATGATGATGTGTTTGCTGGGGTTGTTAAGGACTGAGCGCTTGGCCAGGGAAATGTCAGCGGTTACCCGAGTGATGGAAATCCTGAAGGATCAGGCAGGGAAGGAGGTTGGGTGGGCAAAAATAAAATGTCTACTCACAGGCTACAGGTCTGTCACCCTTGTCTTTGTGTAAGAGTCCCAGAGTGGTCCCTTCAGACATTTTGTTCATCTCCAAGTGGGAGGTGGCAGGTGGGGGAACCAACTCTCGGGGTCTTACCTGCCATCAAACCGATGCTTCAGGAAGTCAAACAATGCTTTCTGCATCATGTCTGTAACCTGTCATTGCATGGATTGGAGGGGAAGGGAGAGTTCAGGCTCTGAAAACCCCTGGGAGGTCAGCCTGCTGGACATCTGGATCCTCCCTTTCCACCTTCTTTCAAAATTCTTGAGATGAAGGGGCCTCTAGAAGGGTGGGGGCTTCCTCAGGGTCTGGGGCCTCCGGTGCAACCTGATTGCCGCTGGTCTCTCATGTAGCATCTCCAAGAGGGTTCTCAAGAATTTTCCTTGGGAGACTGGGCCCTCCTGAGTGGAAATCCCATAGGTCAGGCCCCTCTGGGGGTTTTCTCTAGAGGTGCATGGACTTTGGGGACACGGGACCCTTTGGGAGATCTGTACACTCTGGAGGTCTGGGCC
Source organism: Lophiomys imhausi (assembly GCA_907164525.1). Taxonomy (NCBI): domain Eukaryota; kingdom Metazoa; phylum Chordata; class Mammalia; order Rodentia; family Muridae; genus Lophiomys; species Lophiomys imhausi. Next base: position 1,741,084 of record CAJQZJ010000151.1, on the reverse strand, counting down.
CATCTGGGTGCAATGCCCTTTAGAGCTCCTACCTCATAGCCCTTGAGCGATGGTCCCACCAGGATGATGGGTCTCATGGAAGGCACCACGTCATAGGGGGGCACATGCTCTGTCTAGGATGGAAGCAGGAAAAGGAAACCCCAAAGTAGAGATGGCATCAGCCCCTCTCCCCAAGTCTCCAGGCTCCCCCATGCAGCCTTTCCTCCCTTTGACTCCAGAGCCCAGATGTAGGTGTCAAGGGTTGGGGGAGGGGGTCGTGCAGCTGGCCGGGCAGGACCAGGAAGGGAGGGTAAAGGGAGAAAGATATGGGAATGGGTGTTAGAAGGCCCCCCAGCTCATCCCCAGGTGGGGCAGACACAGGAAGCTGTTAAACTCACCGGCTTCTGCTTCTGTTTGGCTGGGTCCAGAGATTGCCAGGAGGGGGAAGGGAAGGAGAGAGGGGAAGGCACCAGGCAGGGGTACAGGGCCAGGAAGGAGCAAGGACAGGATAAGGGGCAAGAGAGCGGGTAGACGAGGAAAAATAACAGGCATGCGTGTTAGTGACAGACAGAGCCAGAGAGGGTATGGGACCCTGTGCCAAAGGGGAACCAAATGTGGCCTTGGAGACTGGAGGCAGGATGGACAGTTATCCAGTAGACTTGAGAACAGTGGGACAAGCCTCCTGTTCCTCTAGGTCTAGCTCCTAATCCAGGGCCCATACTCTGCTCTGTGGGAATATCTTCCTGTATTTAAAGGGTTCTCCTGAGGACCCTCTCATACAACCACTCACAGAGTTGGAAAGGGGCAAATGAAATGTCATCCCATCCTTTACCATTTAGAGTGGGGTATACATTAGTCATGAGGTCAAAGACTGAATGTCTTTACTACTAGACAAAGCTAGAGTCACCCCTTCCTGAGGAGTTGGGGAGTGGGGTTTTATAAAGAGAGGGATGGTCCCACCCCATCCCATCCCACCCCCTTATATCCAGGTAGGCGGAAAGCCCAGAGGCTCAAAGTATGCTAAACCACATCTAAACCACTCCAGCTCCTTCAGCTGGGTCCGGACTCCCCTCACAGGAAACTTGACAGAATTACCTTCTTAAAGAAGGGGATGCGCTTGCCATGGGGTGGTGGCGTGGTGACACTGCTCACGCTAGTCTTAGCAGGGCCGCTGGGCTCCCCTAGCTCTGCCTCCTCATCCTCCAACTCTAGGGGGTCCAGCTCAAAGGCTAAGTTAGTCATTTCGTTACCTGGACCAGTCAGGAAGGAGGTGAAGGGAGAGGAGTGAGGTGAGCATGGAAACACAGTGCAGAACACAAGGATGGGATGGGGAAAAAAGAAAGAAGAGGTGAATGGAACAGGGCTAGGAGAATGGATGGGGGCAGGGGGAAGGCAGAGAGATGGAGCTAACCACAGAGAGGGGACAGGAGAGACGCGACAGGCTCAGCTCGGAGGATATCCTATCCTTAATGGAGGGGGTACTACTGCATGTGTTTGGGGGACTCAGCATTGGGGTACCTCCTGTTGCAAGGAGAAGGGACCTCCCCTTGGAGAGACCACCCCCATCCAGGAAAAATTCTTCCTCCCCTGGGTTGCACGCAGCTCTTACCACTGGCAGGGGGTGTGGGGCGGCGGGTGCCAGTCACCACATCTCCCAGACTGGAGCTGGAGTTGTCACCTGACTTGCTGTGTGGGCAGGGAAGCAAAGGAACTGGTAAGCACAGGTGGGCGTGGGCCTGAGGGACTTCAGTGCTGACACGGGGTGCATGCCTGGTAGTTTTCCAACTCCCCCCACCCCAACTCTGTAAGGCCATGGGCAGGTTTATGCCCTGGAGGTCAGGAATTAGCTCTGAGGACTCGCCCTCCAGGCTGGGCCCTCCAAGGTCAACAGTCCCCACTCCCAGGCAGATACCTGGAGCTGAGGCGGTTCTGGCGAAGGGTCTGTTCCTGCAGCAGGCGAAGGCTATCCAGTTTGACAGGGCTGGGGATGAAGCCAACCTCACAGCCTTCCTTCACCAGCCGCCCAATCCACCAGTCATTATTGTATTTCTGTGAACGAGAGACCAAGAGGGAGACTGGAGGTGGGTGCCACAGCTATCCTCCAAGTGCCAGCCCTGCCACTAGATGGCTCCTTCAAAGATTCCCCCACCCCTGGCTTCAGTCTCAGATGAGAACATCCCAATTCCCAAAACAATGCCAAGACCAGGGCCCTCTCTGATCATGAACCACCCTGTCCTAGAGAGGAGGTAAGAACACTATTGCCTCTCTGAGAGCCATGCCAAGGGAGATCAGCAGTAGTAGGGACAGCAGATGCCTACACGCACCAGGCACACCATGACTCTATTACAGAGCTCACAACAAACCCTCTCAACGTCTCTGTGGCCTAGGTATTACCAACCAATGAAAACTCAGGGGTTCAGAGAGGTGAAGAGATTTGCCTAAGGTTGCACAGCAGATTCAGTCCAGCTGTTCTCAGCTCAGCAATGTTTTCCCACTGGACTTCCAGATACCCCTCTCCTAGGTAACCCCTACCCACAAGCCCCTAATTTCCCACCTTCACCCCCTCCAGGTGCCAAGTGTTTGGCCCACCTCCTTGATATGCAGGAAGTCCTTGGGTTCAAAGGTGATGGCCACTCCCTGTACAGGCACCTCATCCCCTGGAGACGGATTGTAGCCAACATTTGTCCGGACAGCAAAAGCCACTGGTTTGGTCTAGAGGAGACACATGAGGTGGGTGAAGGCGGAGGGCTGAGGCCAAGTAGTACCTCGCTCGACTGTAATAGTGACTGTGTGGTTGTTTGCTTTGTAAATTATTCATTACAGTGTATGCTGAATGGGTTGTGTGGCTTTCTATAACTTTTACAATAAAAACGTGGAGGGTGGGGTGCTGGATAGATGGCTCATCGGGTAATGGCATTTGTTGCTGTGCAAGGTTGGCAATCCAAATTTGATCCCCAGAGGCCAGGAAGGAGAGAGCTGACTTTACAAAGGTGTCCTCTGCCCCCACGTGTGTCCTGCAGCATGCACATCCTTGCAGGTGCATGACCAATGCAGCACTATGCCCAAACACACACAAGAGCACACACACTAATTGAAAAGAAAAGAAACAGGGGCTGGAGAGATGGCTCAGCGGTTAAGAGCACTGACTGCTCTTCCAGAGGACCTGAGTTCAATTCCCAGCAACCACATGGTGGCTCACAACCATCCATAATGAAATCTGGTGGCCTCTTCTGGCCTGCAGGCATACATGCAGACAGAATATTGTATACATAATAAATAAATAAATCTTTAAGAAAAAAAAAAAAGAAAAGAAACAAAAACTGGAATTCAGGGCTGGAGAGATGACTCAGCAAGTGTCTGCCACCAAGTTTGGCAGACGTTCTGAGTTTGAGCCCTAAGATTAATATGGTGGAAGGACAGACCCAACTCCCACAAGTTGTCCTCTGACCCACATATGCATGCCATGTCATGCAACACAGACATACAAACACAAGATACATTTTACAGTATTTAAAAATGAAATTTGCCGGGCATGGTGGTGCACGCCTTTAGTCCCAGCCCTCAGGGAGGCAGAGGCAGGAGGATCTCTGTGTGTTTGAGGCCAGCCTGGTCTACAGAATGAGTTCCAGGATAGCCAGGGCTATACAGAGAAACCCTGTCTTGAAAAAAAAAAAGGAATCTAAGCCAGGCGTGGTGGCACACATCTTTAATACCAGAACTTGGGAGGGCAGAGGCAGTCAGTTCTCTGTGAGTTTCAGATCAGCCTGGTCTACAAAGCCAGTCCAGGACAGCCAGGGCTACACAGAAATCCTATCTCAAAAAGAGAAAAGAAAAGAAAGAAAAAGAATCTAGAATTTGATATTTAACATTGTTGGTGCTGCCGGGCGGTGATGGCGCACGCCTTTAATCCCAGCACTTGGGAGGCAGAGGCAGGCGGAACTCTGTGAGTTCGAGGCCAGCCTGGTCTACAAAGTGAGTCCAGGACAGCCAGAGCTGTTATACAAAGAAACCCTGTCTCGAAAAACCAAAAAAAAAAAAACATTGTTGGTGCTTCCCAGAGCATCGGGTATGTTTTGTGCACATAATGGTGACATGGAACGGTGGCCCAAAAGTACCATCGTGGCTGTGAGATATCTCACTAAGTAAAGTGCCTGTGTCCTGTATGGGGAAGGGTGTGTGTGTGTGTGTGTGTGTGTGTGTGTGTGTGTGTGTGTGTGTCAGAGATCAGCCCTGAGACTTCTGACTATCATCTTTTTCTGGGGTGTCAGTGTCCCACCCCTAGGTAAACACTCTAGCACCCATGCAGAGACTAGTACCTAGGAACAGCAGTCCACATCTGGGACCCTAATACTGGTGTTTCAGGAGCAGAGACTGGGTGAACTCAGGGAAGACACACTGGCTAGTCTAGTCAAAATGACAGGCTCCTGGCTCAGTGCAGAACAGTTGAGAAGACATCTGATATTGGCCTCTGCCCTCTACTAAGCATACATGGGTGAATGTACATACAAGTGCACACACAAGCATACACCATAAACACATGCACACACATACATATACACATACACACATGCATACACATACATACATACATACATGCACAAATACACACACAGCTCCATCAGCCATGTGTGGTGGGTTTGGTCTGTAATTCCACCTCTTGGGAGGTTGAGGAAGGAGGATTGTTGTAAGTTCTGGGACATCCTGAGCTACAGAAGGAGATCCTGTTTCAAACACCAAGAAAGAGGGCCAGCTAGATAGCTCAGCATGAAAGGAACTTGCCACCAAGCCTGACCTGAATTGAATCCCTTGGTAGAAGGAGAGGACCAACCCACAAGTTGTTCTCTGACTTCCATATGTTCAATACAGCATGCATGGATCACCACCCCACCCTAACCGGGCAAAAAGGGTGATTTTTAAAAATGTAAACACCCTCCATAAAAATGGACGGGGGCTGGACACCTTTAATCCCAGCACTCAGGAAGCAGAAGCAGGTTACACAGAGAAACTCTGTCTTGGAAAAAAATAAAATAAAGAAAAGAAAAACAAAACAAACAAAAACAAAAAAGACTGAAGTGGGGGTTGGCACACGCCTTTAATCCAGCACTCGGAAGGGGAGGCAGAGGCAGGCAGAATTTAGGTGAGCCTGGCTTACAGAGCAAGTTCCAGGACAACCAGGGCTACACAGAGAAACCTTATATTGAAAAACCAATAATAATAATAATAATAAATAAATAAATAAAAGAGGGAGGCTGGGGATATAGCTCAGTGGTCGAGCACTCACCTGGCATGAACAAGGCCTTAGGTTTTTTTTTTTTTTTTCTTTTTTTTGGTTTTTCGAGACAAGGTTTCTCTGTGTAGCCCTGGCTGTCCTGGACTCACTTTGTAGACCAGGCTGGCCTTGAACTCGCAAAGATCCGCCTGCCTCTGCCTCCCAAGTGCTGGGATTAAAGGCGTGCCCCACCACCGCCCGGCTAAGGCCTTAGGTTTAAGCTCATGTGTGTGTGTATTTGTGCACATAAGTGTGTGTATTTGTTTGTGTAGGTGTGTTTGTGTATATTATGGGTATGCATGTGTGTATAAGTGTGTGTGTGTAGGGAATCAGGGCTAGAAGCCAGGTGTATTCTGAAGATTGAAACAGAAACATCAGAAGTTGTTCAAAGCAAGTTCAAGGCAAGTATGGGCCACATAGGGAGACTTGGCTCTAGGATGAACAACAACCAAGGCTGGGGTTCCAACTCAGGACATCTGATTTTAGAAAGTAAGTTTGTTTTCCTTGTAGTGCTGGGGATTGAACCCAGGACCTTGCACCAGATAGGGAAGCACTCTGCCACTGAGCTACATCCCTAGCACAGGAAGAAACAATTTCATTACTTATCAAGCTAAGTGGAAATAGCATCAGGCACTTTGAACACTGTATGAGGAGGAAGCTATCACAGCCCATACTTTCTTCATAGGGTAAAGACACCATGTGGTCTGGGGCAAACCTCTGTAAGCAACTGGTCCAAAACTCGACACTGGGTCTGCCCAGGTTCTCTCAGGATGGAAGTAAAGGAGGGAGTGAAGATAAGGCCCACAGCTCCCCTCCCCTTGTCTGTCTCACCTTGGCTTTCTCAAGCTGGGCTAAGGCCTGGCGCTCCGCCTCTTTCCTTAAGGCTTCCCGGTCCTCTTCCAGAGACACGTCAGAGTCTGATGGGCGGCTTGTGTAGGACTCTGCTGAGCCCTGAAAGCAGAGAGGACCAGCTCAGGGGCATTGCCACTTTTTCTGGCTCCTGGGACCCCATGGAGGTGCCACCTGTCCTAAAAATCTGAAACTCCATCAGTCCAGCACAATACCATAAGGCCTAGAAAGGGGTTATTATTAGAACAAAGAGGCCAGGGGTCAAAGTTTGCAGGCCTGTGGGATGAGTGTGACCCTAGGAAAGGTGACAGCAGCCAGCTGGAGGTTAAGGCAGGTCCAATGACAGCTGCTTAGGGCTTGGGAGGGGTGGGAACCTGATAGGGGCACAGCCCAAGGGAGACGTGCCAGGGGATGAATCTAGCTCCCTGCTCCTCCTTCCCTGCTCTGCCCCCTGAATGGCTGAGAAGGCATAGCAGAAACTCAACCCATCCTTTCCAGGGACTGTAGCCACCTACTTAGGCCTGAATCCTCACTGTTGCCAGTGGGTGGCCTGTTGGAATGGCAGGGCCACCAAAAATGCCGATTGAGGATCAGGGGAGCAAGACACCCACCTCCCCTACCCCTTTAGCTGGGAATTTCTGAACAGGGCCACTCAGAGCCAACCCCAGGCTCCCTTATAATGTTCAGGGAAATGCAGACAGGATTCGAATAGAGAGCAGAACATGCAATAGGCCTTTGCCCCGACACTAGCCTGCTAGAATGCCAGGGTAAAATCAGGTTGAGAAGATTGAGTGTGCCAGGAAGCCAATGTGGACCACAGTCATCATCCAAGAATGCAAAAGACTCTAGTAGAGACATATATATGTGTATGAGACACATGGAAGCATGGCATGGTGTGATATACAGGTGTCATGGCACTGGTCATGAATGTGCAGATGTACGTGTGTATTTGGAAATATTAAAAAGGTGCTTGAGAAAATGTACTCCACGGTGTGTTCTGAGTGTGAATGATGACGTCACCAGGGGCGGCCCACAGGTCTGTGTCCCTGAGGATGGGAGACAAAGGGTAGCAGGGGACAGGATGCATGGATTTGTTGTGACTTCTGGGGTGGCAGCAGACAAGTCTGGGAGGAATATGAAGAAGATGTGCACAGGGATGTGAGGGGCCTCTCTTGGGGGCAGGGAAGAGTCACTTGGCTGGGATTGTCCATTGGTTTGGCATGCAGAGAGGAAGGCAAGACCTACCTCTCCCCCAAACACCCCGGTAGTCAGTTGGTACAGGCATTACTTTCCTAGGGAAAATCCTGAGAATGGGAGATTCACAGGAGGAGAGGTGGGCTAGGGATTTGGTTACTGATTAAAGCTGGAGAAGAGACACAAAGCCAGGGAAAGGAGAAACAAAAAAGAGTCCCCATTCCCACTGTTACACAGTCCCCCAAAGCAAGAATACAGATACACAGAGAGATGAGAGACAAGCAGAGATGGACAGGCAGAGAGGCACCCACTGACCCCAACAGACTCGCATATGTGTGCACACATACACACAAGCAGAAATGGAAGACAGGAAAGGGTAAGGAAGCAAGGAGAAGGGCTGGAGAAAGGCCCTCCACAGCAACTTGAGGGGTTGTTCCACCCACCCACCACCTGCCCCATCCCAGCTCACCACTACCAGGGTCCGGCTGGGCACCTCCATCCCAGCGCCCTCAGTGCCTGGCCCTGCTGGCCTAGGGGTGGCCCACACAGCCCGTTCCCCCAGGAGCTCAGGTTACAAGCAGAGTTGCTACATGTGCAAACTGCTAGGGTATATTTAGCTCAGAGATGTGGCAAGGTCTGCCCCCCACTCCCGCCACCTACTGGGGGTAGGACTTGGGAAGCTAAGAGGAGGAAAAATGGGAAACTGTGGGGTCTCACCCCTTGGCTGGCAAGGGGGAAACTGGAGGCTCCTCCTACCATGAGTAACAACAAAAGCATAGCATCATTGTTAATAGACCTGGCCCTGGCCCGGTTCTGGAACAGGAGGGCTGAAGGAATGGTTAAAGAAAGGACTTCTGGTCTGTTTGTATGTTTCAGACACACTCAGATCAAGGCCTCCCTTGGTCACTGGAGCTGGGCCTGGGCTCACATGTGAAGAACCTAGACACAGAAGAAAGTACTCATTCCAGTCAGTGATGGATCTGCCCGCCACTATCTTCTCTGGTGGACAAAGTGGGACTTGCCCCCAGGGTTTCCTCCTGCCGGGTGTCCTCTGCCCTCTCATGCTCTGTCTGTTATCTTCTTAGCACACTCCTTTCCTTCCCAAGCCCCTCTTGCCTTTTTTGGGTACCAGGCTTTGTTGAGATGCTCAGTAGCCATGGCAACCACATGCCTTCTCACTGCCTCCCCCCAGCCTAAGATGGCCTGGGGTTGAGGGAAGAGAGGGAAGTGGCAGTTTTCCCAGCTCAGCATGAAGGCCCAGAGAGCTACTGTCAGCACCCACTTCCAGCTAGGGATGCAGGCTACAGCCCTCTAAAATGAAGCACCTCTTATCCCACATCTTGCTCACTCTGTATATTAAAGAGCCATATTTGGAAGTGGAGAGTATGTGTTCCTGACCCGTACCTAACCAGGGCCCAGTATCTCAGCTTATTTTCAAGCACCTGCCTCAGCCCCACCCTGTCACAGATTCTGGGGGAGGACATGGAAGCAGACAGCCGGCAGGGGGAGTGGGTGACAGCCCAAAGCAAGCCAGGAGGAGGCAGGCCAGGCAGTCCCTGAATGAGATGACGCAGGCAGGCAGGCAGGCAGGCAGGCAGCAGGGGCTGGTGGCTGGTGCTGGAGGAAGGGCTGGTGGGGGCGGGGGCTGAGGCAGTGGGTGCAGCTGACATCACATCCAGGAGAGGTCACGGGGTGTCAGTGTGTTATGGTGGTTCCAGGCAGGTGACAAATTATATGGGAAAGTGTGCCTGGAGAAAGCCACCGGCCAGCCCGCACAACCGGCTGTATCCCCCAGCCCACCATCTTCCCTGTTACCTGTCGGACAAAGCTGTTGGATGTTGTATCAGAGGACGTGCTCCCATCTGATCTTTTGAACCGTCCTTTCCTCTTGCTGTATTTGCCCTGCAGTAGTGGGGAAGGAACAAGACTGAAATCAGAGAGACCATTTCCCGGTTCACCTCCCACCAGAGCTGATGCTACAGCCTTCGCCTGGGGACTCTCTGCTCTGCCCCACCCCTGTCCCCAGCTTCTCCTTCTAGAGGTGGCCAGTGTGAAGGGAAAGAGGTTCTTCCACCTCACTGACAGTCCCCAGATGACAGCCAACACGAGGAAACGTGAAAGAGAGCCTGGGATGCACACACTGGGATCCCTAAATCAAGCTGGGAAGCAGAAGGCCTCAGGAATGGGAGGCTCATTAGGAAGCAAAGCTACTTAAGATGCTGAGTAGGCCGCAGCAGCCCGGGGGAGGGGGGAGCTAGGCAGGGAGAGGGGGCAGAGGCGGAGGGAGGCTGCCTGCAATGCTGGGAGGCGGAGGAAGAGAGGGGGACGACCTCACCCCTGCATCTGGATCTGAAGGGGCAGAGTGTGCTGTGCCCCAGAGAGAGGAGGGAAGGCAGGCAGCTGAGGGCCAGCCTTGGGGTCTCCCCTGAGAACAACTCATGTGCTTTCTGCTTCCCAGAGTAGGAAGAGCAAGGCACTCAGCTCTTGGAGACCCAAAGCCATATTTCTGAGGAAGGAAAAGAGAGCGGAGGTACGGAAAGGTATCTGGACCGTAAACATCCAACCTGTGGCCTGATGCCTCTGGAGTAGGTTCAGCTTCCCACTCTCACCTCCACCCCAGCAGAACTTTTGGCCTCCCTCCTCATAATCAGTGTTTACATTCCTCCCCAAGGCAGGATCCACACTACTCCCACGCCAGCTGCTACTGCCCATGCCCCATCTCCATGATACTAACCCTTCTCCACCAATCTAAAGGCCCTTTGGCCCCACCCCAAGCTGAAACTCGGACATAGTCCTGCGGGTACCAGGGAAGATGGCTAATCTCTCTCACTGGACTCTAACTGGGGTGGGGAATCCTGCCTGACCTCTCAGATGGCAAAGGTATGGCACTGAGCATCTCCATGCTTCATACAAGGGATCATTATCTTCTTCTTCTCCTTCTCCTCTCTCTCTCTCTCTCTCTCTCTCTCTCTCTCTCTCTCTCACACACACACACACACACACACACACACACTCATACTTGGCCCTTGCCCAGTACAGAATGTGCAGAATGCCCAAGAGCCCCTGTCCCCAGCCTCTATCCCGGACTTCCTTTGGCCAAAGAACCTAGAGGAGCCTCAACTATACTTCAGGCTCTGGCTCCTGAAACCTGGTAATAAGGAGGCTTGCTAGCCAGGCAGAGAGACTCACACCTGTAATTCTCCACTCTTTGGAGGTAGAGGCAGGAGGATCAGAAGTTCAAGGCCAGCCTGGACTACATAAGATCCTATCACACACACACACACACACACACACACACACACACACACACACACAC
>CAJQZJ010000151.1:1695965-1730467 GCA_907164525.1 Lophiomys imhausi | reverse complement strand
ACACACACACACACACACACACACACACACACACACACACACACACAACGAGAGGGGAAGGAGATAAATGAATAATACGACCCTTCCATGATCCTCTTTCCTTCTTTCAAACTGGACATCCAGCTAAACTAGTTTTGAGGCTCCCTACAAACCTAAGAGGATCCTACAGTGAACTTCAGACTCCTTCACACCACTACTCTACCCCAGCTGGGTAAAGGGAGTGGCTTTCAGAGGGACAGGGGACAGCTGAAAGGAAAGCATCAGTCAGCTGCCTCCCAGGCTCCAAGGGGCCTGGGGTGGAGGAACGAGGTATTTTTAGGTCTGACCTGACCCCCCATACACACTCATCAACCACATCATGGTGGTTACAGTTGCTCCAGGCTGGCCACAGCAATGCAAGAGTTAATGCTATCCTTGGAGAAGGACAAGTCCCAGAGAAATCCCCTGGCATGGCCACCACATACCCTGCTAGTCATTCTGTGGAGATCTTCTATGCCCAAGAATGCCCCTACCTGGGGGGGTGGTTGCCCAGGCACATAGGAAAAATGAGAGTGGGAGAAGACAGAGCCCCTCCCCCAGGTAAAACAGAGTCCTCCACTCCAAGACAGTGAGTTGGCACCCATCCAACTTTCCAAACTTTGATGGCTCCCACCCCTTGGGGCGGGGGGGGGGGCTAAGTCAATGTGGGTGTATGGGGGAGGGAAACAGCCAAGAGAGAAATGGAGACCAGGTGACTAGGGAAGGGCCTCCTAGAGCTGATCCCTTCCTCACCTTCGAAAGCCAAAGTCTGAGCATTCAATGGCCTGTTGGCAACGCCCTCTGACCATCGTCTCTGCCTTCTCCCAGTACTACCCCCGCCCCACCCACACCCGCTAGCGCCCCCAAACGTGCTCTGCGTCGCCCCCTTCGCCTGACTCGCTCTCCAGCCTCCATCCAACTCCGCTTCTCAAGGCCTGGATTTCCCCCACCCCCCATCAGCATCCCCTCTATCAGTCCACTGGAACCGGTACCCCAGCAGCAGGGACCTGGACGCAGGGGAGACTTGGAGGCGAAGCTGACAAGCATCCCACCCGCCTCCTCTTCGCTCCGCAGCACCGCAGCCCAACTCGGGCCAATAGTCCATCGATCATTAACCCTCGGGATTGGGGGGTCGCGCAGACATCCCTCTGCCATCCACGCCAGGCATATAACCCTTTCCTTCCCGGGGCTTCCCAAGCCGATCCCAAGGTCTGCAGGAAGGGTCCTTTCCTTCAAGACCGGTACCTCGCCTCACCTGTGGGCTGGGGTCGAAGACCTCCATGGGGATCTCTTGAGAAGGTGGGTGAGGGCCCCGGGACATGCCGCTTTTCTGGACCATGGAGAGGATCCTCCTGTCCGGCCGCCCCCCCGGCCGAGCCGGGCGCCCTCAGCGCATGAGAGAGGCCGTCCGAGCCGAGAGCAGCGCGGTGTCGCGCAGCCAGCACCGGGTGCAATCGCCCAGTCCGACCTCCGGCTGCACACTCGCCGCCTAGCTGCCCTCCCGGCTCGCTCTCTCCTCTCTGCGGCTGCCGCCGCCGCCGCCTCCGCCCCTGAAGGCTCAGCATCCCCCCCCCCTCGCCCCTCCCTCGCTCCCGCCCCGCGCCGCGGCCCCGCCCCTCGAGCCCCTCCGCCGGCTGCGCGTAGACAATGGCCGAAGAGCCGAGCCAAGCTGGCCTCCAGAACCCAGAGGGGCTCGATCGCTGCTGTCCTTCGGTTAGCTTGGGACGAGGGCGGCCCTAAGGGGACAAGAGGAAACCGGCCCTGAGGCTGGGGTGGAGGTGGGGAGCGTCTCCCAGTGTGTGCCAAGCGCTGGTGGGGGTGAAGCACAGGTTGGCACTACTGGCACCGCCTCCCTTTCGGTCCCAAACTACTCTCCGAGCGAGTCTCCCCGACCGACTCCAGCTTGGGCCACCGGAACTTCCCGGTCCCTGTGATCCTGGGACCTGACTTTAACTCCTTTCTCCCCAGTGTGGGGCCCAGACCTCCATGAAACTAGCCTCTTTCTCCAATCTGGCTCTAGGGCTACTGGCTGGGGGCTGAGGATGGGGTGAATGTTCAAAAGGGACAGTATGTCCAAAGGAACAGAATGTCCAACAGGGACAGTAGGAATGCTGTCCAGGGACCCAGGAGTGCTTCTGTCTCATCAGTTACTAAGACCCCCCCCAGGGTCTTCCAGAAAGCCAGGAGTCAGGCTTGGCCAAGTCCCTGTTGCTTCTAAGAGAAAGGAAACAGGAGGAAGTATGAAGATGATAGATAGACAGACAGACAGACAGACAGATAGATAGATAGATAGATAGATAGATAGAGACTATTCAAAACTATATACCATAACTGTTGACCTAGGATTTCCCTCCCTTTATCCTTTACTGAGGAACAAATGTCCCAGAACTGTGATGAGAAGTAGGATCCTAGCAACTTGGTGCCAATTTGGCTCAGACTCTTTCTGGTTCTGGGGTCTTAAAAAGGTCGTCTCTTTGAGTTGTTTAGGAATCAAGAGGGTGTTCTGGATCTAAGAAGATGCTTTTAAAATTGTGAGGCAAGTTAGTATGAAAGCTGAGTTAGATATAGAACTTTAAACTCATGGAGATGGTTAGATAGTAGAATGTTAAAGTCAGGTGCCAAATACATATGGACTGGACATTGGGAATGTATGCTAAGCCATATAACTCTTATAATTGTGGCCTATTTATTTCTGTTGTTTTGCATTGTATTTATAGTTATAAGAAAAACAACAGCCGGGCGGTGGTGGCACACGCCTCTAATCCCAGCACTTGGGAGGCAGAGGCAGGCGGATCTCTGGGGGTTCTAGGCAAGCCTAGTCTACAAAGTGAGTCTAGGACAGCCAGAGCTGTTATACAGAGAAACCCTGTCTCGAAACCCCCCCCCAAAAAAAAAGAAAAACAATCATTTGTTGGACTGAAAGGGAGAGCTGTTGGGGGGAAAAAGAAATACCTTAAACTAAAAAAAAAAAAAAGAAGGGAAGAGGATGGGGAGTTGAGGGGGAGGAGGGTGGAAGGGTGGGACTGGAGGGGGGAGTAGGGAGAGGATTGTGATTGAGATGTAACTTGAAGAAATAAAAAATAAATTATTAAAAAAAGAATAAAAAAAGGTCGTCTCAAGCCAAATGTGGTGGCACATGCCTTTAATCCCAGTTTTTGGGAGGCAGAGGCAGGAGGATGTCTGTAAGCTCTAGGACAGCCCTAGAGAGGCCCTAACTCAAACCAACAAACATGCCACTCTCTGTGCTTCCATTTCCTTTCCTAATCACCGTGCTGTTGGGTGGTGGTGTCGCATGCCTTTAATCCCAGCACTTGGGAGGCAGAGGCAGGAGTATCTCTGTAAGTTGGAGGCCAGCCTGGTCTACAAAGCAAGTCCAGGACAGCCAGAGCTGTTATACAGAGAAACCCTGTCTCGAAAAACCAAAACCAAAAACAAAAAACCTAATCACGGTGCTGCTGATACTATGGTGCCTTTTCCTATTGGAATTATTGGCAACATAAGAGAACTATGAGAGGTCAGGGTGTGATGGTATACAGCAGTAATCCCAGCACTCAGCTGACTGGGGCAGGATGATCGGGACTAGAGGCCATTCTCAGCTCCATAGAGAGACCCTGTCATAAAACATCAATGAACAAACAAAAATGCTCCAAAACAACAAAAGATGGCTAGGGCTCTGGCATTGCTGTAAGGAGCAGCGTAGGGGTCTTTTGTGGCAAGAGGACTATTGTCTCCATCCTCCACCCAGTTCCCTGCTCCACAGAGAGCAGAGAGATGAGAAGATGAAGCCTTGTCAAGGTCAAGGGCTCTAAAATAAAGACAACTTCTGTGTCCTGCTTGCCTGGAGACTATGCCCTATTCAGACTTCTCCTCACTTTGGATGCTGAGAAGCGACCATTCATTCTCTGATTACATTTCATGATAAAGACCATGAGAGGTGATAACTGAGGACAGCAGAGCCTGCCATGGAAGGACCAGGCTGGCCATGAATTTACAGAGATCTGTCTTGCATTTGCCTCCTGAGTGCTGGGATTGAAGGCATGTGCCACCACCAAAATGATTTTTTTTTAAGTTATATTTTTTGTGAGGCGGTGCATAAATATGTTCTTCACGCGGCCCCCTTTCCTTTTTAACTCTCAGCTCATTTAACTGCCTAGAAAATTCAGAGGAAGAAAATAGGAACCAAGCATGGGGGCACAGACCTGTATTTGTGATTCTAAGGCTTGAGAGAAGGTAGAGGTGGAAAGATAGAGTTGAGGTCCTACCACAGGGCTACATGACAGGACCTCCTCTCAAAAACAAATAGAGAAAAAGAGAAAGATACATTTTTGAACCAAGTAACAATGAGAACTTTAGTTTTTGGTTCTTTTAAGTTTTTTGTTTGTTTTTTCAAGACAGGGTTTCTCTATGTAACAGCCCTGGCTGTCCTGGAAAACTCTTTTTGTAGACCAGGCTGACTTTGAACTCACAGAGATCTGCCTGCCTCTAAGTGCTGGGATCAATTTTTTAAAAAAGCAGATGGGAAGGTGAGAGGGAAGAGGGTAGGAGGGTAGGACCAGGAGAGGGAGGAGAGAAGGAACTATGATTGTGATGTAACTTGAATAAATAAATAAATGTGGTTTTTTTTGTTGTTTTGTTTTTTAAAGGACGCTCCACCATGCCTGGCTTGTTTTGTTTTTTTGAGACAAGATCTCTCTATTAGGTAGTCCTGGCTGTCCTGGAACTCTGTACAGACGAGGCTGGCCTCAAACTCACAGAGATCCCTGTGCCTCTGCCTCCTGAGTGCTAGAACTAAAGGTGTGTACACTATCATGCCAAGTTCTGATCTGGGACTTTTTTCTATTTACTTATTTTTCGAGACAAGGTCTGTGTATCTCTGGCTGTCCTGAACTCCTATTGTAGACCCCACTAACCTTGAACTCACAGAGATCTGCCTGCCTCTGCTTCCCGAGTGCTGGGATTAAAGACAGAAGGCAGGTGGCAGGTGGGGGCCACCATGCCCGGCAGGACTTTTTTCTAAAAAGGAGTTTATTGTTCCTCACGTCTATGTGTTTGTGTTCATGCATACCACCATGCCTAATGTGTACTGGTGCATGAGGAGATTAGAGGATGACACCAGATCTCAAGGAACTGGATTTACAGGCAGTTGTGAACCACCAGAAATGTGTGTTGGAAACCCAACTACATGTCTTTGGTGGAGCAACAAGTACTCAAGCCTGTGCCACCTCTCCAGCCCACTCCCCAGCTTTTATTATTATTATTATTATTATATTTTTTTAAATCAAGGCTTCTAATACTCCAGGCTGGCCTTGAACTCCGTATGTTCAAGGGAAGAAGCCAGATGATCTGCTCCAGGTCCCCAGTAACTTTTGCACCCCGGAACACTCTCGTTGAATTTTCACTCAGGGGTATCCAAAGCTGTTGGGCTTTTTTGTTTTCTTTGATAACCATTCTTTTTTTTTTTTTTTCGAGACAGGGCTTCTCTGTGTAGCCCTGGCTGTCCTGGACTCACTTTGTAGACAAGGCTGGCCATGAACTCAGAGAGATCTGCCTGCCTCTGCCTCTCTTGAGTGCTGGGACTAAAGGCGTGCGCCACCACCGCACGGCGATAACCATTCATTTACTCAGCCAATGTAGTTGTTCTCATGTGCTTGGCCAAACAATACTGGTTCAGCTTGCTTGTGTTCATGCCTTCCTTTGTAAAAAGTAGATACATATGATTTTCACAAGTGGATGACAGAAATATTAGGATTAGGTTCAGACTACAATGGAGGAAACTGAAGCACCCCGGGATTAGGGATTTGCAGTGGCAAGAGATTAAAATCTCTTGGTGGTTTAGCCTGCACACCAGTTCTTGCTCTACGACAGTGAAAGCGAGGTGGCGTTTGCTCGCTCCCCGTTATCATTATTCCCTAATGCTTCTTTCGCTAATTTTCTCCCAGCTAATATAACAACTTCCTACAGACGACGGACACTCGACGAGGACTAGGCCATTCGGGACTAACCCTCCTCACTCCGCCTGCGCGATTTAGCGTGACTTCCGGCTGCTCACGTCATCGAATACTCTCACTGCGCATGTGTGCCAGGAAGTTGGACTGAACCACTTTGCCCGTCGAAAGGGGTATATCTTTTGTGTTTTAAAGTTTAAAACCAATTCTCGATCTTAAGCATCCATGATCGCAAAATTTTAGGAAGGGTATAAGTGAATGTGAGATGAAAAAAGATGAAAGAGCCTAGCGGAAATACAGGTAAGTATGGGGTGGGGCTTGGACTCTCCCCTTCACAGATAATGGGAGCAGCCCGCAGCGTCCAAGCTCTTTCCTTTCGCTGCTGCGTCCGCAGCCATGAGGTCAGCGCGCGCTGCTCTCGGTTCTTTGGCCGACGGGGCCGGCGGGGCTTGGCGGGGGATCGGGGCCGCGACCCGGGATGGCAAAGAGGAGCGGGGGGCGGATGGGGCGCGGCCGCTCCCGGAGCGCGGGGAGGACGCGAGCACGCACGGCCTGGGGAGGGTGGAGTGCAGGACGCCGGGACCCGGAATGGCCCTCCCTCGGGCGCTGCTCTCTGCCTGGCTCGCGTCGTGGGCGACCACACGGCGAGAGTGACGGCGACTGAGCAATGAGTGGCTCCCTGGTGCGTCTGGAGCGTAGCGCACCTCTGCCATGTGACGTGGGACATGCCTCGGGCAAGCCCTGGGCTCTGATTGCCGAGGGTGAGGTGCCAGGCTGGCTTCCACCCGGACGGCTGTAGCAAACTGGGAGGACGGCTGGACGGTTATTTATTACTGTGACAAAAAGTCCAGAAAGCAGAGGACTGCGTCTGTCCCCCTGGGTAAACAGGCTTCGTCACAGCCCTGATCCTTAACATTAAAGCCTTAGCATAGACAGGTACACAGAAGGGCTTATGCCCCACTTTAGATCCCAAATGGCTAAGGAGTAGTTTGGACCTAAGTTTTGTTCCGTCGGGCTGCGTTCAATGCCCACGGCTTTAACATCTTGACTTGGAAATGGACAGTAGGGAACACGAAGTGGTGGCAAAATTCATCGGGCTACAGAGTGTATTTGGCCTTAATAGTAATGATGTATGCATACTAATGTGTATTTTGTTCATTTTCCTAAGAATATTAAGACTTTGGAGGGAAGATATTGCTTGGAGTGTTTGCTGTTGTTGGCTTCAAGGGCCTAATACTGCATTTTGTGTACCCCAGTATGCTCAGGCTACAGAAGAGGCTTGCCTCTAGTGTCCTTCGCTGTGGTAAAAAGAAGGTCTGGTTGGACCCCAATGAGACCAATGAAATCGCCAATGCCAACTCCCGTGAGTATGCTCCTTCACCCTTAACTTCATACCTGCATCTTTATGGACCTAAGAAGGCTCAAATTCTAGGGGAGCAGGAGAACACGTAGGTCCTTTTTTTGGCATTGGGGTATGGGGCGTTACTGCCACCATCCAGTGTTACATTAATAGGCAATGAGTGAAGTGAATACTTTATAGCTGTGTGAAGGACTAGGAAGATGTTGGGCGAAGCTTGAAGGCATAAACAGGCTTGTCAGATGAGTAGATGACATTCGGGCAATTGGCTCCAAGTTCTTTGGTACATTTCAGGTTTACTAAATATGCTATGAAAAAAAAAGAGTAGTAATTCTTGGGTTTTTTTTTTTTTTTTTTAAAGATTTATTTATTATGTATACAGTGTTCTGTCTGCAGGTATATCTGCAGGCCAGAAGAGGGCACCAGATTTCATTATGGATGGTTGTGAGCCACCATGTGGTTGCTGGGAATTGAACTCATGACCTCTGGAAGAGCAGCCAGTGCTCTTAACCGCTGAGCCATCTCTCCAGCCCCAATTCTTGGGGTTTTTATGTTTGTTTGTTTTTGTTTTTTTGAAACAGGGTTTCTCTGTGTAGCAGTACTAGCCCTGAAGTCACAGAGATAGATCTGCATGCCTCTGCTTCCCAAGTGCTGATATTAAAGGCATGTGCCACCACTATGCCTGGCTAGAAATTCTTTTTTTAATGACAAGTATTCCAGGATTTTAGCTCCTTTTGAGAATGTCAAGTCAAGGATAAAAGTGACATCTCTGTTTGAGTTTGTGCCTTGCTCTTTGCTAACTGCACAGATGTGTTCTGCTTTTCCAGGTCAGCAGATCAGGAAGCTGATCAAAGATGGGCTGATCATCCGGAAGCCTGTGACCGTCCATTCCCGTGCTCGATGCCGGAAAAACACCTTGGCTAGACGGAAGGGCAGGCATATGGGCATAGGTGAGGCTGGTCTGCCTTTTTTTCCTGTTGTAACCACATGCTTAAAGAGGAAGAGGTCAGTCGTTTCCATGTTTGAGCTAAAAGCAGATGGATCTCAATTTCAAGACCAGCAGACCAGCTTTGATGCTGTCCCCAGTCCCCAAAAGGAGAAATTGGTTTTTTTTTTTTTTTTTTTTTTTTTTGGTTTTTCGAGACAGGGTTTCTCTGTGTATCCTTGGCTGTCCTGGACTCACTTTGTAGACCAGGCTGGCCTCGAACTCACAAAGATCCGCCTGCCTCTGCCTCCCAAGTGCTGGGATTAAAGGCGTGCGCCACCACCGCCCGGCAGGAGAAATTGTTATACTTGTGTTTGTTGAGACAGTTTCCTGTATAGGTCTGACTGGCCTTGGGCAGAGCTATCTGCTTCTGCTGTTTGTGTTAAATGTTGGGAAGTAATATTACTTAAAACGACAGAGGGTTAAATGAGGTAGATACAGCTCAGCTGTCTCTAGTGACCAACTTAAAAATGATGGCCTTAAATTCACATCGAGTCCAATTCGTAATTCTCCAACAGGGAAGCGGAAGGGTACTGCCAATGCTCGGATGCCCGAGAAGGTAACCTGGATGAGAAGGATGAGGATCCTGCGCCGGCTTCTCCGGAGATACCGGGAATCTAAGAAGATTGACCGCCATATGTAAGCCCGCTTTCTGGCACTTTGCCGGCTCTGCCTTTTCATCTGTCTCTCTGTCTCAATGGCTTTGAGTTGGGAGTCCTGCCAAGGGAGATGTCTGATTCTAGTGGGTTATTTTGTTCTTGTTTTCCCTTTATCAGAATAATCCAGGATTTGAATTTGCTAGGCAAGTTCTGTGTAGGAGCTGCCCCAAAAGTCTTGGTTTAGGAACAGTAGTCCCTGTAGTAACACAGGCTTAGGGACCTTGGGGAGAGGAACAGCCAGCCCACAGGTCCCATTGCTAACCAGAGCCTGTGTTCCTTGTTCCCTGAAGGTATCACAGCCTGTACCTGAAGGTCAAAGGGAATGTGTTCAAAAACAAACGGATTCTCATGGAGCACATCCACAAACTGAAAGCAGACAAGGCCCGCAAGAAGCTCCTGGCGTAAGTTTAAGAACTACCTTGGGGAACCAGGCATGGTGACACATGCTTTTAATCCTAGCACTTGGGAGACAGAGGCAGATGGATCTCTGTGAGATGGAGGCCAGCTTGGAAGTGAGTCCAGGACAGTCAAGGCTACACAAAGAAACCTTAGGGAATGGTGCTGAGCTTCATTGTAACACTACTGGTACTGCTTGCTACTTGTGAGCAGCTGTTCCTGCTCCTTTGCCTGCACATTCCCATACCACCCACCATCCTCACCAGGCTAGGTGAGACAGGAGCTGCTGTTCTTCAAGCTGATGCAACTCTAAGGGTTCAGTGGTCGGGGATGTGCCTCTGTTTCCTTCCCTAGCTGTTCATCTGTGCCCAGCCTGACCATCTTTTCTCTCCCATGTCATAGTGATCAGGCTGAGGCTCGCAGGTCGAAGACCAAGGAAGCACGAAAGCGCCGGGAGGAGCGCCTCCAGGCCAAGAAGGAGGAGATCATCAAGACTCTGTCCAAGGAGGAAGAGACCAAGAAATAAAGCATCCCTCATATCTGTACACAGTGACTTGGCTGTGGCCTCACGTGGATCAGTCATTAAAATAAAGCGGTCCTTTGTCTGCCGCCCTCTTAAGCAGCTTTGGCTGCGGCGTCTTTCAAAGTCCAGAGCTGGACACACATGAGCCCCGGCTCTTGGCCATTCTTCGAGTCTTGTGGACCATTCATTCATAGGGTATTTTTAACTTTGTTTTTGTGGGGTGTGTATCGACTTAGATGCCTTCAAAATACTGTGTTTCTAAGCTGCCCTTTATGGACCTGTGGTAACTTAATGCTTGGGATTCCAGCATTTGAGGATAATTTAAAGAGATTCAAGGCCAGTCTGGTCTCAGTCGAGGCCAGCATAGAACCAAGTAGTTGTCTCAAGCGTCCCCTTGTTACAAGGGCAAAGTTGGGCGGTGGTGGCGCACGCCTTTAATCCCAGCACTCGGGAGGCAGAGGCAGGCGGATCTCTGTGAGTTCGAGGCCAGCCTGGTCTACAAAGCGAGTCCAGGACAGCCAGAGATATTCAGAGAAACCCTGTCTCGAAAAACCAAAAAAAAAAAAAAAAAAAACAAGGGCAAAGTTACACGGCCTACTGGGGAGACCCTGCCATACCCTCTGGGGGAGGGGGGCACGGGTTGGAAATGGCTTGGTGGGAAGGTGCTGCCAAACTTGAATGTAAGAACTTTCTCAGGAGCTCAGAAGCAGCACCTAGGAGTTGGTTTCAGGATGTTAGGACTAATTGAGGGGAGGGCCTATTTCAGGCATTCATGGGTTTTAGTGACTACATCCATTCTCTGGGACTTAGCATCCTTCAAGGCCCTCTGAATGGTCCTAGTCCCAAAGGTACTGGTATACCTGTGTTCCTTCAACTCCTTGAAACCTGCCCTAGGGCCTCAGGACAGGACAGGCCATATTGAGTTGTTTAGTTTAAGTCTACTTTAAGTCTGTCAGTAAGCATTTATTTACCCACTTAGCTGTAGTAGTGACTGCCCATAAGGTTTTTAATAGTTGCTGTGAGCCTTACATTCATTCTCTAGTCTTCACACGATGAGGCAGGGCCAGCCCCCTCCACTTTGGATGACAGGTGAAGTGACAAAGAATGTGAGCTGGAGTTTGGTACACATGGGCCAAGGCAGTTCAGCCTGATTCCCAGGTCGTCTCTTTGTTTTGGGTCCCCCCCCCCCCCCCCCGAGACTGTTTCTCTGTGTAGCCCTGGCTGTCCTGGACTCACTTTGTAGACCAGGGTGGCCTCGAACTCACAAAGATCCACCTGTCTTTGCCTCCCAAGTGCTGGGATTAAAGGCGTGTGCCACCACTGCCCGGCTGTTTTGGGGTTTTTGTTTTTTTGTTTTTTTTTTTTTGGTTTTTCGAGACAGGGTTTCTCTGTGTAACAGCTCTGGCTGTCCTGGTCTCACTTTTGTAGACCAGGCTGGCCTCGAACTCACAGAGATCCGCCTGCCTCTGCCTCCCGAGTGCTGGGATTAAAGGCGTGCTCCACCACCGCCCGGCTGTTTTGGGGTTTTTAAGACAAGGTTTCTCTGTGTATCCATGACTGTCCTGGACTCTCTTTGTAGACCAGGCTGGCCTCGAACTCACAGTGATCCGCCTGCCTCTGCTGGGATTAAAGGCGTGGGCTTTTTAGGTTATGCCGGTTTTGGTCACTGTAGTAGGCCAGGCTGGCCTTGAAACTCAGAGATCTGCCTGTCTCTGCCTCCCAGGGGCTGGGATTAAAGGTGTGGGCCACCACCAAACCTGGCAATTACAGACAGCTGTGAACTGCCATGTGGGTGCTGGGATTTGAACCCGGGTCCTTTGGAAGAGCAGTTAGGGCTCTTAACTGCTGAGCCATCTCTCCAGCCCCCTGATTCCCAGGACTTAATGGGGTGGGGAGAGTGTCAAGAGTGTGTTGGTTTGAGATACAATGTCTGTGGTCAGCGCCCTTAGTTGGGTCCGCCTTAAACTGGCAAACTTGCAGCCTTCTTATCCCTGTCACTCTCCTAGGGTGACAGCTCAGCAGAGCCTTTCAAGGGAGATGTGGGTGTGAACTGGAGACAGGTCTACAGAGGCCAGGGATCCTTAGACCACACAACTTTGCCCCATGCCTGTCCAGTTCTGGGCAGGATAGGAAGCTACAGAGCCCAGACTGAAGCACTCACAGGAACTTCCTATCTCCATGTGCACGAGGCCTGGCATAAAAGGACACTGATTTCTGGACTCCTTTGTCCATTGAAACCTGCATTTGCTACCTTGGGCTCTTGCTGTTTTATAGAGCTTATCCAAGGCCTGGGAGGGGAGTGTGACCTTGGCCGAGCTCTCAATTTAGCATGGACTTGTCTCCATCCCAACTCAGAGGGAATGGTGTTGGAGAACATCACTCTGGTAGAGACAGGGACCACCTAAAGGGAGCGTGATTGTCCAAGCATAGCTCTTTTTTTTTTTTTTGGTTTTTCGAGACAGGGTTTCTCAATATCTCTGGCTGTCCTGGACTTGCTTTGTAGACCAGGCTGGCCTCGAACTCACAAAGATCCGCCTGCCTCTGCCTCCCAAGTGCTGGGATTAAAGGCGTGCGCCACCACCGCCCGGGTAAGCATAGCTCCTTGGGCCCTGGTTCCATTCCAGGCCAGAAGAGGGTGCTGTTCACTCACTGCTGGTTGCTATGTTTGTAGGCTCCAGCTTTACTGGGGCTGTTTGTTTGGTTGACATTGGGTTATCTTGAAAGGTTATGATGGTTTGTTTGAATGTCAACTTGCCACAAATTAGAACCAATCAAGTAGGGAACCTCACCTGATGAATTCAAATTGCATTAATAATACATGTTAGGAAGATCCATGTCAAAAAAAAAAAAAAAAAAAGCAAAAGCCGGGCGGTGGTGGCTCACGCCTTTAATCCCAGCACTTGGGAGGCAGAGGCAGGCGGATGTTTGTGAGTTCGAGGCCAGCCTGGTCTACAAAGTGAGTCCAGGACAGCCAAGGATACACAGAGAAACCCTGTCTCGAAAAACCAAAAAAAAAAAAAAAAAAAAAAAGGAAGATCCATGTGGCACCCTGGAGAAACGGTCCAGATAAAAAAAGGGCCACAGCAGAAGAAAAATTCTTTTGCCTGCTTGGTCTTTCCTCTTGTCACCAAGTTAATTTACCCTGCTGCTCCCTTCACTGACACCAGAACCAGCGGTCCCAGGCTTCCATCATTGACTAAGAACCAGTGGCTCTCTAAGAACTAGGTTTGCAGTCCATGAGAGAGACTGCTGAGGTGCCCAGCCGAGGCACCACAAGCCAGCCAATAAGCAGCATTCTCCCACAGTGTCTGCTTCCGTCTCTAACCCCAGGTTTCTACCTTGAGTTCCTGCCCTGGCTTCCTTTAGTGATAGGCTGTTTGTTGCCTGTAAAGCCAAATAATCCCTGTCCTCCCCCTACTTGTTTTTGGTCACCATTTCTCACAGCAACAGAGAAGCAAAGATTGGGGGCGGGGTGATTGATGGGTTGAGGAGTTTCAGGAAAACCTCAGTTTCACTGACTTTTCTCGGTTCGCTCATGACAGACAATGCTCTGCCACTGAGCTACATGTTACCCCATTCATTTTTTCCTGACCATCACCCCAGGCCTGGAAGGTACATCCCTCCTACTGTGGGCTCTGACACTTTTACAGGAAAATAAATAAAAAGGAGTCTAATTTTCGGGGAGTCTCAAGCATAACCCCTAAGTATCCACTGAGTCCATTCCAGGCCCTGGAACTCCACTCAACTTAGCATTAAAGTGTAGCTTCGGGCTGGAGAGATGGCTCAGAGGTTAAGAACACTGGCTGTTCTTCCAAAGGTCCTGAGTTCAATTCCAGCAACCACATGGTGGCTCACAACCATCTACATTGAGATCTGGTGCCCTCTTCTGGAGTGAATGTGTACATGCCGGCAGAACACTGTATACACAATAAATAATCTTTAAAAAAATATAAAAAATAAAGTGTAGCTTCACAACACAGTATGTATTTAGCATGATGTCCATCCCCAGGTCCACCCCCTTCAGCTTCTCCAGCCCCTAAAGATGTGCACTTTTTGGGCTGGAGAGATCGCTCAGAGGTTAAGAGCACTGGCTGTTCTTCCAAAGGTCCTGAGTTCAATTCCCAGCAACCACATGGTGGCTCACAACCATCTACATTGAGATCTGGTGCCCGGGAATATATGTAGAGCAAATACTGTATACATAATAAATAAATAAATGTTTAAAAAAAAAAAGATGTGCACTTTTATTCAAGAGTATGTGATTTGGGTCCTGGAGAGATGGGTAGCAGTTTAGAGCATTTGCTGCTATTCCTGCAGAGTGGAGTTCAATTCCCAGAGCCCACACTGAGCAGTTCACAGCCACCTGTAACTCCAGTCCTAGGGCTTCTGATGTCTTCTGTCCTTCATGGACACCCACACACATATAGTACACACAGACACACACATAGGAACACACAAATTAAAAATGAAAAAACAAAACTTTAGCTGGGCATGGTAGCACATGCCTTTAATCTCAGCACTTGGGAGGCAGAGGCAGTTGGATCTCTGTGAGTTCAAGTCCAGCCTGGTCTACAAAGTGAGTTCAGGACAGCCAGGGCTACACAGAGAAACCCTGTCTTGAAACCCCTCCCCCCCCAAAAAAAAGTTATGACTAGCCAGGCATGGTGGTACATGTAATCCCAGCACTCAATGGCCTGATTGCTTCAGGTTTGAGAGCAGCCAGGACTACATACCAAACAGAACAAAAACAGAGCTATTCCCATCAAAAAACTTTATATATCTTTCTAAGGGGCTTGCTCTCTTCCAGGTAAACAATGTAGTCAAACCCAACTCATTTTCTCTCTCTCTCTCTCTCTCTCTCTCTCTCTCGCTCTCTCTCTCTTTTTTTTTTGAGACAGGGTTTCTCTATCCCTGGCTGTCCTAGAACTCACTCTGTAAACCAGGTTGGATCTGATTGCCTCTGCCTTCCAAGTGCTGGAATTAAATGCATGTAGCACCACTGCCAGGCTACTCTATTTATTTATTTATTCATTTATTCATTCATTCATTCATTTATTTATTTATTTATTTATTTGTTTGTTTGTTTGTTTATTGGTTTTTCGAGTCAGGGTTTCTCTGTATATCTTTGGTTGTCCTAGATTCACTTTGTAGAGAAGGCTAGCCTTGAGTTCACAGAGATCTGCCTGTCCTAGATTCACTTTGTAGAGAAGGCTAGCCTTGAGTTCACAGAGATCTGCCTGCCCCTGCCTCCTGAGTGCCGGGATCAAAGGCGTGTTCCGTCACAGCCCAGCTTCCCAATTCATTTTCTAGGTAAGGAAGCTGAGGCCTCTGTAACTACCCATATCCTCACTCAGCATTGTCTAGTTACTAGTATCACATAAGTCTGGGCTCCCAGCTGTGGGTATGATTCAGAATGGGGTCATATGCAGAGACACAGAACAGAGCCACCGATGTAAGCTGTGAGCTGGAGAAGGGCTGGGAAAGCGGGGCTGGCTTTGGTCATCTCCCGGGAGGCATCACTGAGGCTGAGAGCAGGGCAAGCTAGGTCATCCCCTATGAAGCACAAGAGAATGAGTCTAGAAGTGCACAGTTGCCTTCCTTGAGTGTCTCAGCAGGTCCCTCGCTGGTTCAAGCCCTGGGAGACTGGGAGATGCAGGAGGCTGAAGAGAAGGGAATGCTTACACAGAGAACCTCACTGCCCGAGTCTTCCCCCATCTTCAGCATCTGTCCACCTGTCCTTTTAGGCTCCTACATCTTTCTTTTGCATCTCCTTTGAGCCTAGATGGGATGTACCAGGTGATCTCAGGCTGAGGCAGAGGGAAGAGGGGAGAAGGGCATATGTAGGTCAGAGATGGTACTGACAACAGATTTCTGGGCATCTCCAGTCCAGTGGAGTTGCTGGTCCAGATCCCCAAGAACAGTTATGGAGGAGGGCAGAGGCTATGGTGGGGACACCAGCTGTTCCCAGCCCTAGGCTGTGAGCCTGCTGTCAGTGGCTCAGCCACCCGAAAAAGCTGCTGTGCTCAGCAGTGCGACAAAAAGACTTGGGGGGGGGGGCTTGTTTCCAGGCCAGCTGCTGGCTTGTGGCAGACACTGGATATGCATAAGGCTTGAATTCAACGTTCTCACTTGAATTCAACATTCAACCCTCCTGTGAGGTAGAGGGTCAATTTCGGGAGCCCCTGGTCCAGCATCTCAGGCTGTCCTTTATCATGGGTGGCTTAAGGCACTGAGGGACACAGGGCAGGGCAGAAAGAAGTCTGGGGCACAGACTGATAATGCAGGACAAATATTAGCCCTTGCTAGTTGTTAGTTTTTCTAAGTGTGAGAGGGTTAGGGTTGTGTTGTATAAAGTGTATCAACTTCGGTAAACTACCTTCCCTCTCTACCACAGCATCCTCATCTGTCAAAGGGTTCAGCATGGTCTGGGTCACCGAGAGGACGAAACAGCATGAAGTTCTGGCATGAAGTTCCTGGCATGTTCCGTGGGCCACACCAGGTGTTTAATTATGTGAACTCCTCTTCGAGGCTGGCATAGTACTGCACACCTCTAATCTTAGCAACTCAGGAGACACACTGAGGCTGGAGGATTCAGGAGACTCGGGACTGCCTGGATTACATAATACTCTCTATAGCCTTCAGAGCCAGGCATGGCCGTTAAACCTGCAATCCCAGCACTTGGGAGGCTGAAGCAGGACGACTGCTGAGTTCAAAGCAAGACCCAGTTTTCAAAGCAAGACCCCGCTTCCAACCAATCAATCAATTAAAAAGCCTTCAGACTGAGGGAGGGAGGGTGAAACTCTCTTCCAGTACCAGAGCGAGGGATTCTAGGAGAGAGCTGCCCTTTTTCCCTTCCCACCCTCAGTCTCTATTGTTTTCACTGGATAAAAGGGCCCAAAGGATGCTCATGGAGGAGGCACCACAGTGTGGTCCCACTCAGCCTACCTAGCTCAGAAGGTGGAGGCGGAGCGGGTACTTGTCAAGGCAGACAGATTCCCACCTTCTGCGGTCTGGCATGACCGCCACTGCCCTGGCACCCCCGCAGCAGCCTCGAGCTCCCTTGGCCCCCTCCCCACCACCACCACCATGTGCCTATAAATAGCCCAGGACACAAGCCACACGCACGAGTGACGCGAGCCCGGCAGGCGAAGGAAGGCTGCCGCTTGGCTGGAGCAGGTGTGCGGCAGGTCTCCTCACCGTCCCCTCCTCCCCACTCCCATCCCCCAATGCCAAGCTTCTGATGCCGGACGCTGCTGAGTCATCTCAAGGCCCCAGCGTCCGCCACTGTCCCTTCCACCACGTTTGGATCTCGCTCGGCCTTAGGCGCTGAAGGCTGATCCCCGGGTCCTTCCAGCGTCTTTCTTGTGGTCCCCAAGCTAGCACACCCCACTCCGAAGCCCCTCCTCTCAGAGGTCAATGACCTCTTCTACCCT
Source organism: Lophiomys imhausi (assembly GCA_907164525.1). Taxonomy (NCBI): domain Eukaryota; kingdom Metazoa; phylum Chordata; class Mammalia; order Rodentia; family Muridae; genus Lophiomys; species Lophiomys imhausi. The sequence goes on along the minus strand of CAJQZJ010000151.1, from coordinate 1,713,151 downwards.
CAGCTCCTGCCTCAGCTGGCTGTCCGCGCTTTCTCTGTCCCAATCAGATACATAGAGCAGACAAGCTGAGACAAGAAACTTTTAATCATGGGTCTAGGAGCTCAGCAATGCCCCCACAGACCCATCATGCAGCCTCATGTACAGTGGGCATTGGGCCCGCCCCGGGGATTTTTGCTGGGGGAGGGCCTCATGGCAGCAAACAGGGCAGTGTGGCTTTAGTCCCCTCTTAGGGGAAAAGTGGGGCAAGGTGTGTTGGATCTGTGTCCTCTCTTTGTATGGAAGGCATGGGCTGTGTCCAGAACTGGGGGCATTGTCTGACATGGTTAGGGCACAAAAGGAGACTCTGAGCTTGGAAGGAAGGGGGCTGGCACCAGAAAAAAAAAAAAAAGCAGCTATTGAGGAAGAGGTCCTTTGTCCTGCCCAGGAGGGCTAGGTGGTCCTAGACCATCATTTGGTGGTGGCCAAAAAGAACTTTCCATCTCCTTCCTCTATCTCCCAAGGAATTCCTCCCAGGGATGGGCCCTGTAGAGCCCAGTGAGAAGTTTAAGTTTGGTCCCCCGGAGGGCAGGACTTTTAGAGAGGCCAGAACTCAACAACTACAGACTCCCCTGGCTGGCTGCTTCTGGTGATAGGGATTTCTGGCGTCCTAACAGTGAAAGGTTTGATCAAGCAGGGGCCATGTCTTGTTCTCAGCTGGGTCATTGTCCAGGCTGCTCTTGGACACCAGTTTCTAGTAACAAAGGTAGAATGAGGCTGCTCTGTGGGGCCTGTCCTTAATGGAACAGTCTCCCACATTCCTTCTAGCCCTCAGCCTTGCCCCTGCTTGGTTGCCCAAGTTTCAAGTAATTGAAAAGATTCCTGAACTTTCCTGAGAATTGAAGGAGTGACAGGTGGTGAACTCGGGGCTCTCCCTTGGTCCTCAGTCCCATCTCGAGTCAGAGGGGAGGCCTGAGGACCACTGAAAGGCCCTCTCACAAGGCCACACTTTGCAAAGGGGTGGATACACAGACCCAAGCAACGTCTGTGGGCAGAGGAGAGTCAGGCATGCAAAGGCAGTATGGGCAGGTGAAGTCTCTGGAAGACAGCAGGCAACTCCGACTCCCTAGGGTGGGACTCATTGTGGCAACCCGACTAGGAGTTACTTGGGCGCTGGGTAGGCCTACCTGGAGCTTCCTCATTTCTTCCCACTTTTGACTCCCTTCCCCAAGCCCCAGAAGATCACCCCATTCAGGATACCCCACCCAAGAAATAAAACCTTCCTCAGTGCAGAAGGCTCCTAAGTGGGAGTGGGTGATGCTTAGGAGAGAGACTGGGAGACGAAGGGCGTGGCCAGGATGCCGGCTTCCTTCTCAGGCCAGAAGCAAGAGCCAGGCATGGACAGGGGCAGCATCTGGGTTATCTTGGTTTCCGTCAGATCTCTGCCAGGGAGTCAGCTGGCACCAAGCCCCGCTTCTTGCCACTGCTGACTCGAATGAAGCCATCAGCATCCTTACTTCTGCCCACGCCTACACAGATCTGCGTGGAAACATACACAGATGAGGCCTGGAATGAGTATTGCTGATGGCCACAAAGGACATGCCCCTGGGGAGGGTGGGGCTGGTGTTTCTGGTGTGGTTGGAGCTGATGCAAGCAGATCCTAGGAGGGCTCAGCAGCAAGCCCAGGACCCAGGGGATTGCAAGCTGGGCATCAGCATCAGGGCTGAACCTGGTGATCAGTTAAACTAGTGCCTTGTCCTAACCCTATGTCACAAAGGAGGTGGCAGAGGGAAAAGGGCTTGTCTGAAGTACTTAAACCTAGCCAGGGGCACACTAAATCCTAGCACTTGAGAGGTGGGCAGATTTCTGTGAGTTCGAGACCAGCCTGGCCTACATAGTGAGTTCCAGGACAGTCAGGGATACACAGAGAAGCCTTGTCTAATAAAAACAAAAAGTGAGGACTGGCTCAGTGGTTAAGTCACAGCAATTCTCAGCATGTGAGTCAAGACTGCTTTGGGGGTTGAATACCAAACATTTACATTATCTTTTTTTTTTTTTTTTTGGAGACAGGGTTTCTCTGTGTATCCTTGACTGTCCTAGACTCAATTTGTATAGACCATGTAAGCCTTGAACTCACAGAGATCCACCTGCCTTTGGCTCCCCAGCGCTGGGATTAAAGGCGTGCGCCACCAAGCCCAGCAATTAGAGACAGCTATGAACTGCCATGTGGGTGCAGGGATTTGAACCTGGGGCCTTTGAAAGAGCAGCCACTGTTCTTAACCACTGAGCCATCTCTCCAGCTCCGTACATTGATTCTTGTTTTTGTTTTTAGAGACAAGGCTTCTCTGTGTAGCCCTAGCTGTCCTGGACTCACTCTGTAGACCAGGCTGGGCTTGAACTCACAGAGATCTGCCTGCCTCTGCCTCCTGAGTGCTGGGATTAAAGGCGTCCGCCACCACGCCCAGCTACATTATGATTCTCTCTTTTTTAAATTAATTTATTTTCTTATTTTTTTATGTATATTGGTGTTTTGCCTGCATGTATGTCTGTGTGAGGGTGTTGGATCCCCTAGAAGAGGAGTTACAAGTTGTAAGCTGCCAGGTGGGTGCTGGGAATTGAACCCAGGTCCTCTGGAAGAGCCAGGGATCTTAACCTCTGAACCATCTCTTCAGCTCCTACATTATGATCCCTTTTTTTTGTTGTTGTTTTGTTTTGTTTTGTTTTTTTTTTTGGTTTTTCGAGACAGGGTTTCTCTGAATATCTCTGGCTGTCCTGGACTTGCTTTGTAGACCAGGCTGGCCTCGAACTCACAAAGATCCGCCTGCCTCTGCCTCCCAAGTGCTGGGATTAAAGGCGTGCACCACCACCGCCCGGCTGTTGTTTTGTTTTTTTTTGAGACAGGGTTTCTTCTCTGTGTATCCCTGGCTGTCCTGGAACTTACTTTGTAGACCAGGCTGTGATGGGGTGGTGTTAAGCATTCTAAATGTTAATTAATTGGTCCTATTTGCTGTCTGTTACTTGATTGGTTAAATAAATGCTGAGGCCTGAGATTGGGCAAAGACAGAGATAGGTAGGACTAAGGTGCGTGGGCTTCTGAGACAGAGAGCATCTTGGGAAGAAGAAGCTCCAAGAAGCCAAGAGCAGGAAGAAGGAGGAACACACCCCATGGGTTAGAGAAAAGAAACATCATTCCATGTGGCTGGAACATCAGCATAGTGTGGAGAATAGCAATCCAAAGGGACATATATGTATATATGGGGTCATATTTGGGTAATAGAATTATGAGCTAGCTGAGATGGGCTAAGATTGCACAATTCAGGCCAAGGCTTGTTAAAATCCATGTGGTGTCTGTGTGCTCATTTTTAATGGCGGGTTAAGGATTAACAGCTGCCAAACCAATTAATCATAATCTAAATACTAAGTAATAATTTTTTTTTTTTGGTTTTTCGAGACAGGGTTTCTCTGAATATCTCTGGCTGTCCTGGACTCGCTTTGTAGACCAGGCGGGCCTCGAACTCACAAAGATCCGCCTGCCTCTGCCTCCCAAGTGCTGGGATTAAAGGCGTGCGCCACCACCGCCCGGCCTAAGTAATAATTTAATTAGCCATTTTTCTACAAGGCTGGCCTTGAACTCCTGGAGATCCGCCTGCCTCTGCTTACTAAGTGCTGGGATTAAAGATGTCCACCACCATGCCCCATGAGAACCACTGGGTTAAGAACACTGCTGCTCTTCCAGAGGACTTGGGTTCAATTCCCAGCAACCACATGGTAGCTCACAACCATCTGTGACTCCAGTCTCAGGGGATCCAACACCCTCTCCTGGCTTCTATGGGCACCAGGCATACACAGAGTGTACATAAATACATGCAGATAAAACACCCTACACATAAAAAATACATTAAAAACAAACAGAAAACAGCCAAGCCTCCGGTTTCATAATTTAGTGCTCTCTTTAATTCTATTTTTATTCCTCCAACATCAATTGGCTACCAGCTCAAGTCCCCAGTGGGGAGGGGGGGGCCTTACCATCCTATCCCTTTGTTTGAGCTTGTGTTTTTGAGATGGAGTCTCACTATGTAACCTTAGCACTTGTCTTTTATTGGGGTAGGGTTGTTTAAGGCAGGGTTTCTTCGTGTAGTCCTGGTTGTCCTGGAACTCACCCTGTAGACTAGGCTGGCCTCAGACTCACAGAGATCCACCTGCCCCTGACTCCTGAATGCTGGGATTAAAGGCGTGTGCCACCAATGCCCAACTGCTATATAGACTTAAACCCAAGAGCGTCCTCCTGCCTTTGCTAGGTTACAGGAATGTGGCACCACATCCAGGTCATGTGCTGCTGGGGGTGGGACCCAGGGCAAGAAATCTGAGCTCCCAACTCAGTTCCATCCCCAGCGCCCACCAAGGTCTTCACTTCGAACCTGCTCCCTTGCTTGCCACCAGGGTTTCAGACCTTCCCGCGGAGCACTGGATACCCCCACTCAATACATGCCCCATGCCTCAACCCAGCAGGGCCCTGGCACCCACCTGGTTCTCCTTGAGGCTCATGTGGCCCTGTTCCTTGTTTCCAGAGAAGGGCTGACAGCAGCGCCAAACGTTCTCCCCTGGCCTCACCCGCTGCACAAAATTGGCTGGGAAGAAGCCGACCCGGTCGCCAATCTTGCCCTGGGGATGAGGGTGGCAGTGAGCCTAAGCACCAGCTTTACCCCACTCTTTCTCTAGACCCAGTTTCTACTCAGAGCCAGTACCAATGTTATTCCAGCACCCACCCCCACACCCCCGCTGGTGGTGGCTTCTGGCCTTGGAAGGCCATACAGTGCACAGGGGAAGCTGATGCGGGGAGGGTAAAACTGCCAGTAAGACTCAATGGTTGGCCTTGGAGGAAGGGAGGGCTTTGAGGCCTGAAGGGAAGGTGGAGCAGGTCTTATCAGAGCATTCCCCACCCAATCCCGTCCTCCCAAGTCACCTTCCACCAGTCTTCATTAGAGTCATCCACCAGCATAATTCGATCTCCGGGGCTGGGAAAGAGAGAGCTGGGGCAGCATGGGGATACCCAGGTGCCTTGCCTGCCCCTCTCAGCTGGGAGAGGATTCTCAGTGCCCTCAGAGGCCATTGAGACCACAGGTACAGCAGGCTCCCTGGAACAGCCCAACTGGGCAGGACACAGGACACTACATCAATCCCTGGGGGCAACTCTAGCCCCTCTGTGGGTACAGTATGTTTAGATGTGCAAGAAGAAAATTTCACCGGGCATGGGGTGCATGCCTTTAATCCCAGCACTTGGGAGACAGAGGCAGGTGGATCTCTGTGAGTTTGAGGCCAGCCTGGTCTACAAAGCAAGTCCAGCACAGCCAGGGCTACACAGAGAAACCCTGTCTCAAAAAAACAAAACAAAACAAAACAAAAAACCAAAGAGGGGCCGGGCGGTGGTGGCGCACGCCTTTAATCCCAGCACTTGGGAGGCAGAGGCAGGCGGATCTTTGTGAGTTCGAGGCCAGCCTGGTCTACAAAGTGAGTCCAGGACAGCCAGAGATATTCAGAGAAACCCTGTCTCGAAAAACCAAAAAAAAAAAAAAAACCAAAGAGGGTGAGAAAAAAAAAGGCAGTTCCTGAAGGTTCCCATTACCCTATGTTCCAAGAACAGCAGGGGTTAGGCAGCACCCCTGGGTGAGACCACAGAAAGCACTCACTACAGAGCCAGGTCGTTGTTCTCCTGGGGTAGGAACTTGTAGAGGGCGACATAGGAGTACATGGGCCCCACGTCCTTCCGTAGGGGCAGCTTTGGGAGCTGTAGGAAAAGTTCTAGGGTCAGTGATGGTGGGTCACCTCCTTGCTCCACCCACTGTCCACTTGCTGTGGGTGTTCGTGCCCTGAGGGTCTGTGAGGTGGGACAGAGTGAATTTCTGGTAAGTAACAGGGCCTCAAGTGTAGCTCTCTAACCCTGGGTGGGGGAGATGGAGGGGGTGATCTAGAGAGGGAAGACACCCTCAGTCTGCTGCATCAGACAATTGGCTGCCCTTGGGCGAGCAGGGGTGGAGGAGGGCACAGGAGACCCCTCCCAACTTCCAAGTCTCTTATCTTGACTGTTGCCTCTTCCTGGGGTCTGAGGACACATGAGGAAGGAAGCAGTGAGTGACCTAGGAACTGTGCTCTTAGGCACATATTGACCAATGACAAAAAAGGACACTCTTTCCCACCCTGGCCTGTGGGCTCCAAGCTAATTCCAGGCTTACTTGCTGTCCAGGGCTCTTCTGCTCTGGTCCTGGTCCTTCGCTCTCTGCTGGTGTTGTGAACACTGGGAACCAAGGTGAAGCCAGTGTGAAGGCGCCAAGAGATCCCTCCCCCACCCTCTTCCTGTCCCTGGGGCCTTCTGTAAGAAGAAGGCAGCTTACTGCTGTCACCAGGCCCCTCTTCTGAGCTGCGGATGCTGCCACCTTCTCCGTCTTCTGTTAGCTCATCACGCTCACTCTAAGGAGAAGCAGGGGGAGGATCAGCTCCTGGGCTCACAGTCAGGCCCAGACACCCTCCCCCTAGGGCTCCCCTTCGGTGCCCAGCATACCAGGCTCCGTGTGGGGGACTCAGACGTGCTGCTGAAGCTAGAACGATTCATCAGCGCCAGGGAGGTGCCGTAGCGCAGGGTCTCATAAACTGGGTCCACCTTTCCGCAGGTCCCTGCTGAGCATCCACACTCAATGCCTGGAACCCAGCTGCCAACCTGGATTCACCCTGAAGCTCCACCGTGTGGGTCCCAGGGATAGAACTCAGGTCATCACGTTTGCTGGCGAGTGTCTTTACCTGTTGAGCTAACTTAACCCTAACCATAACCAACTCCATCATTGTTTATTTGTTTGTTTTTTCAAGACAGGGTTTGTTTGTGTAATAGCCCTAGCTGTCCTCCAACACACAGAGATCCACCTGCCTCTGCCTCCTGACTGTTGGGATTAAAGGCGTGAGCCTCTACGCCCCATTATTTGGTTTTCAGGACAGCGTCCCATATAGCTCTAGACTCTCTAAGAAGCCATGATGGCGTTGAACTCCTTTATCCTCCTTCCTCTGCCTTCTGAGTGCTGGGGTGCCTGTCACAGATCACCACCCCAACTCAATCTCACCTTCCCCAGTGCTGTCTCTCAGCATTTGGCACTAAGTAGGTACTCAATAAATTGCTGGTTGAGAGATATTGAAACAACAAATGAATGGAGTCTGACATCCAGGACAAGACTATCTGGGGAAAGGGAGCAGGGAGTGTGACTAGTGTGACTCAGGCATGGAATGGAGAAATGTGTGGATCTCTTACAGGACTTCTGAGAACAGGGGTGTGGTGTGGGGGACTCACCAGTAGGTGGGGACTCTTTGCTCATGGCATAGGCTGGTGGAGGCTCATGTACCAGGAGTGGGGAGCTGAAGTTGCGTCGAAAAGAGGCGGACTGAAGCAAAAGGAGGCAGAGAGAGAACACAGCGATGCATTGGTTGATGGAGAGCTCGCCCCGGCAAACCTGGGGCCATCCCACAGGAGGAGCCAGCCTTGAGGGGTTCTTTCCCTCCTTCTGTCACATGGAAACTGTCACTCACTGTCTTGCCCGGGCATTGCTGGTGGGAGATCTCCTCAGAGCACCAGAGGTGAACGCTTACTTTGCATGTCTTACATCGCAAGCCCTGCTTGGAGTTTCCTAGGAGAGATGTGGGTTCAGCAAGAGGAGGTGGCCAAGAAGGGACACTGCCATGAACAAGGAACAACAACAACAACAACAACCAAAAAGCCCCCCCCCCCCCCGTCCCCGTTAAGGGCCACGTGGCGGTGGTGGAACATGCCTGAGTTCAAGGGCAGCCTGGTCTACAGAGTGAATCCCAGGACACCCAGGGCTACACAGGGAAACCCTGTGTCGAAAACAAAACAAAAAAGTCTGGCAAAGGCATGGGGGGGGGGGGAAGGGCAGCTGCTTAATAGTTCTGTGTTGGGCTTCTATTGTTCTTTCCCATAGTTGGAAATACAGAATCCAAGGACTAACGCTTGCTAGGTAAGTGCTCTAGCAATGAGCTAAAACCCAGCCTATTTGTCCCCCCAGGGAGAGACGCACAGTCAGTAGTTGACCCTGCATGGCAGTGCTCCACCCTTAGGAAGTTCCATGATGTATCCCCAGATACCCACTGACCCTGCCTCTTGCCTGCCACGGGGCCCAGGTGCCTACCTACAATGAGCTGGTGGCACAGCTCACAGGGGCTGGCTCTCTTGAACGCATGTTCCTGGAAGCTGTGCAGCCTCACTGGCTTGAGGGGGGCCAAAGGGCGTGGGACTGGGCACGGAGAGGGTGTTGGGGTGGGTAGACCCCTGTCTGTGGCTGCAGGTGGTGGAGTAGGAGGAGGCAGTGGGGTTGGCGGTGTCAGCAGCACCTCTGTTGGGCACTTCAGCTCAGAGCCTGAGCGAAGGAAGAAGTTCTCCACGCTCTTACTTCGAAGGATGGTTTTGAGGGAGAGAGAGCGCTTAAGTCTCTGGAGCTGGGAAAAGAAGGAGTGAGGTGTGAGCGAGAGGCTGGGGGGCTGACCAATGAGGGCTTCCTGCATCTCTTGTGGGTGCAGCATGAGAGCTGAGGGCCATAGCCAACAGAAAGAACTACTAGAGACACCCCCCACCCCTGACAATTCATCCTCGAAGAGCCCATGGAAACTGGCAGGGAATTTAATGGGAGTTCTAACTGGGCAGGCACATGCTTAGAAGTGGTGGGGACTATGAAAGCCAAGTGGCCAAGAAGTAGCTGCCATCTTCCCCAGCCAGTAAAGGTTGACTCAATGAAGCCAATGCGCAAACACACACACACACACACACACCTCGGGCCTTAAAAAAAAAATCTAGACAGGCATGGTGGCGCACACCTTTAATCCCAGCACTCGGGAGGCAGAGGCAGGTGGATGTCTGTGAGTTCGAGGCCAGCCTGGTCTACAGAGTGAGTTCCAGGACAGTCAGAGCTGTTACACACTGCCATGGACAAGGAACAACAACAACAACAACAACCAAAAAGCCCCCCCCCCCTCGTCCCCGCTAAGGGCCACGTGGCGGTGGTGGAACATGCCTGAGTTCAAGGGCAGCCTGGTCTACAGAATCCAAGGACTAACAAATAAGGAGTGACTATTGTTTTCTTAAGGTTTTTCCGCGACAGGGAAAAACCTTAAGAAAACAAAAAGGAGAGTGGGACTGGGAGGAGGAGGGAGGGGACAATGATTGAGATGTAACTTGAATAAATAAATAAATGTAAAAAAAAGTAATCAGGTAAAAACAAACAAACAAACAAAAACAAAAAATATCTAGACTTTTTGGCTGGATGTGGCAGCATACTTCTGTAATGCCAGTATTCAAGGAATGGAGACCTTGAGGATCAGAAGTTTGAGGTCAGCCTGGGCTACCCAGTAAGATCTTGTCTCAAACAAACAATAAAACTAGCCTTTTGCAGGGTGCAATAGAGCACATCTTTTTTTTTTTTTTTTTTTTTGGTTTTTCGAGACAGTTTCTCTGTTTAACAGCTCTGGCTGTCCTGGACTCGCTTTGTAGACCAGGCTGGCCTCGAACTCGCAAAGATCCGCCTGCCTCTGCCTCCCAAGTGCTGGGATTAAAGGCGTGCGCCACCACCGCCCAGCGGAGCACATCTTTTAATTCCAGCACTTAGGAAGCAGAGGTAGGCAAATCTCTGTTGATTTAAGGCCAGCCAGGGCTACATAGTGAAACACTGTCTCAATACAAAACAGAAAATAAAACTAGACTTTTTTGTTGTTGTTGGTTTTTCAAGACAGGGTTTCTCTGTGTATCTCTGGCTGTTTTGGACTCACTCTGTAGACCAGGCTGGCCTTGAACTCACAGAGATCCACCTGCCTCTGCCTCCCGAGTGCTGGGATAAAAGGCATGTGCCACCATGCCTGGTGCCACACACCATTTCATTGTACTCTTGTATTATTTACTTGGTAGTTGTAGTTCCATCGTTAGAGAACTTGCCTGGCAAGCACGTAATCCCTAGCATCACATAAAAGTAGACCTGGGGACACACATCTATAATCCAAGCACTCTGAAGGTAGAGGGAGGAGGATCAGAAGTTCAAGGTCATCTTTGACTACCTAGTGTGTCTGAGACTAGACTGGGCTATAAGAGACCCTACCTTATTTGAAAGGTGGGGGGTGGGGGGTGGGGGGGGAAGCCAGGCTCCCAGCGCTTGGGGAAGTGAAGACAGGAAGACTGCCTTAGTACTGAGGCTAGCAGGATCCTGTCACAAACAAATAATCAAAACCACAATCCACTTCTCGGGCCAAAAAAGGTGGAGGGGAAGGGTGGAATGGAGAATTGACTCAATAGTTAAGAACACTTGCTTTTCTTGAGGAGGACCTGAATTGGATTCCCAGCACTCACATGGCAACTAATGGCTATTATTCCAGTCCCAAGAGATAGAGTGCCCTCTTCTGGCCTCCCTGGGCACCAGGGATGCACATGGTGCACAATTACACATGAAGGCCGACCACTCATAGAAAACACACCAGGTCTTTTGGTTTTCTACCAACAGAATAAGAAGGTAGAGGCAGGAGGATCAGAAGTTCACGATCCTCTTCCTTGGCTACATAGAGTTTTTTTTTTTTTTTTTTTTTTTGGTTTTTCGAGACAGGGTTTCTCTGAATATCTCTGGCTGTCCTGGACTCGCTTTGTAGACCAGGCTGGCCTCGAACTCACAAAGATCCGCCTGCCTCTGCCTCCCAAGTGCTGGGATTAAAGGCGTGCGCCACCACTGCCCGGCTAGGCTACATAGAGTTTGAATCCAATCTGAGACATATGAGACTTCATCTAAAGAAGAAAAAAAAAGTTTAGTTTTGTTCTGTTTTATATTGAGACAGGGGCTCACTATGTAGCCCTGGCTGGCCGAGAACCCATAGAGATCCACTTGCCTCTGCCACCTGAATGCTAGAGTTAAAGGCATGTTCCACTACTCCCTGCAGACGTCTAGTTTTTTTGTTTTTTTGTTTTTTGTTTTTTTTTTTTTTTTTTGGTTTTTCGAGACAGGGTTTCTCTGTGTAGCCCTGGCTGTCCTGGACTCAATTTGTAGACCAGGCTGGCCTCGAACTCGCAAAGATCCGCCTGCCTCTGCCTCCCAAGTGCTGGGATTAAAGGCGTGCGCCACCACTGCCCGGCGTGACGTCTAGTTTTATTGTCTGTTTGACACAAGATCATTCTCCAACAAGTGGGGCGGGATATGAAGGTCACTCTACACCTGTATCCTCCAGGCCATTCTCTCCCCAAACCATATCTCCAATCCATCCCCTGCAGCCAGCTCCTCACCATAATTGTCTTAGTTCAAAGTCTTGTTCAGGACCACTGGCCAGATCCTAGAGCCATGACTCCTGCTGGCCTTGCTAATAAACCTTTTCTGTGGCTGGAAAAGACAGCTCAGAGCTTAAGAGCATGTACTCCTCTTCCAGAGGACCGGAGTCCAGTTCCCAGCATTTGTGGAGAATGGTGCCTCATAACCCCCTATAGCTCCAGCTCCAGGGGTTCCACACCTCCTTCTAGACTGTGAGTTCCTGAATTGCCATGTACAAACCCACACACATACTCACGATTAAAAAAAAAAAGAAAGAAAAAAAGAAAAGAAAAAACTATCTTAAAGAAAAGAAACCCCGGGGCTGGAGAGATGGCTCAGAAGTTAAGAGCACTGGCTGTTCTTCCAAAGGTCCTGAGTTCAATTCCCAGCATCCACATAGTGGCTCATAACCATCTATAATGAGAACTGGTGTCCTCTTCTGGTCTGCAGGCATACATGCAGGCAGAACACTGTATATATAATAAATAATTTTTTTTTCAAGACAGGGTTTCTTTGTGTAGCCTTGGCTGTCCTGGACTCACTTTGTAGACCTTGAACTCACAGAGATCCACCTGCGTCTGCCTCCCAAGTGCTGACTGCTGGGATTAAGGGCTTGTGCCACCACATCCAGCAATTTCAGACAGCCATGAACTGCCATGTGGGTGCTGGGATTTGAACCCAGGTCCTTTGGAAGAGCAACCAGTGCTCTTAACTGCTGAGCCATCTCTCCAGGCCGACACCAGGAATCTCAACACTTACCCATGCTTTTTTTGCCTGGGAGCTTTGATGTTCATATCCTTTTCTCTGCTTTGTACACTTCCAGAGACCCTCCCTGTCTGAGAAGAGCCTTTCCCACAGAAGCTCATCAGTAGATCCATTTCCTCCTCTGCTACCTGCCCCTGCCCTTGGACACAACTACGTCAGCTCAGCTTCCACTTGCCAAATTCTAACCCCTTCGGAGACTGAGTGAGGCAGAGGCTCTGTCACCTCCAGACCTCAAGGGGCCCAACACACAGTAGGTACTCAGTCACTATGCCTCTGCTGAATACGTCACCTATGTTGTGAAGCCAGGGCCAGTTCTGCTCTGAGGAGGGAGTTCTTCACACTCCTTCCACAAACACACCCTCTCCAGGTCTGAACACATCAAGATCAGGTCTCCATATCCAGAGCCTTGCCCCGCTCTCTTCCTGCCCACTCCTTTCCACCAGCAATAGAAAAGGGGGGCCTAGGCCTGGCTCCAGGCAGGGAGTCTTGGCCAGGGTTCCCAGCTGGCATGCCAGGCAGCCTGTGTGATGTGGCTGTCTGCCTAGCACCTGTGTATGCCAAAGGGATGGAAGTAGTGGCCCCTCCAGCCTCCCAGAGGCCAGCAGGCAGCAAAATGGAGGGAGACGCAGAGGGGATGTTTGGGCACTAGGCAGGCTCTGGTGTGCCAGCTAGGAGACCAGAGCCCTTGGTGTGTCTGGCACACTGAGTTGTTCATCTTTTTCCAAGCTCAGCTTCCTGGACAGCACTGTGGGCTTCTTTGCGTATCTATGAGAAGCAAGGCCTGGGGCCCTGAATGCCTGTGGGCAGGAGCAGAGGTGGCAAGCCAGAAAGACAATGAAGAGCTAACTAGACTATGCATACCTGCCCCAGTATGTGGCTCAGGCTGTGGCTGCCAGTCCCAAATGTAGGCCTTTGATGGGATCCAAGAGGGAAACGGATACCCTTGCCATATTTCCTGCCCCTACTTCATGCTGAGGCTCAGGGGTCTCAGGCAAAAGAGCACATGGGAGATAAAATTAGAGAGCTGTGCTGGGGATAGGGCAAAATTAATCTGTTATCTGAATGTAAATAACTTTACTTCCTTTCTCCCAGCCTCAGTTTCCCCACATCCAAGAAGGAGGAGGCAACAGTGGGTACTCTCTGGGTAATACAACAGATCAGTCAACCAGAAATCTGGCTCCAGAAAGGCTTCTAAGCATTAGAACACTGGATCTGGGCTAGCACCAGCTCACAGCCTCCCACTGAACCAGTGCTGCCCTTCCTGGGAGACCATCATTGTCTCATGGTTCAGATGAGGGAAGAAGCTTGAAGGACTTAAATCACTCCCGATCTGAGTCCTCACCTGGCAAGTAGCAGAGTCAGGACCTGAGCGGGTAGCTCGGGCGGTCAGATCATATGACCAGGAGTATATTACTGCCTTGGGCCTTTCCTTCCCTCAACTGTTCCACGGACTTGTCTATTGGATTGAACAAGGAATTCAGGGTTAGAAGGGACCAGAAAGCCTGGACTAGACCAGTCCCCACCCCACCCAATGGCATTGCTCTGACCACACTGTCTCTGGTCACCTTTTGTGATGGGAAGCACACTCCCTGTGGGATAGTCATTCCATCTTTGGGCAATTGCAGTTTCTAGGAAATGCTTCCCTATTTAGTACTGAAACCTGCCTGCCTGTGACTTGCCTGTCAGCCTCCATTGTTCCCTTGGCTCTGGCTAGACTATTCCCTCCTGGGCACGGCAGACATTCCAATAGGTGAAGGCATCGGTCCTGAGCCTTTCCCAGGGCCATCACTTCCAGAGGGATCCCTGTGAATCTGAGCCCCTCCCCCAGCACTAGCCTGTGCCCTTTATTGGTATACCCCCTACCCGGGATTCAGTGCCAACAGCCACCTCTGTAAGGGTACCAGAGGTGTCTGGAACACAGTGTTCCCCGGCATCAGAGCAGCCTCAACTCTGCCTGCTGATTTTCTAACTCAGCTTTGGACCCCAGATCCCAGGCAGGCAGAGAGAAGGAAGAGAACGGGATTGCCACCTAGAGTAACTGGCAGATGTCAAGGGCTTTGGCCAGAGGGCACAGGATGGGACATAGCTGTGAAACGGCTGCCTGCTTACCCCAGAGATGTCACTCTGGTGACTCTGACAAGCCAGTAATTCCAGCTTCTTAGACTCCTGGACTCTGCAGCTGTCCCCACCATTTTACATTTATGTACTTATTGTGTATGTGTGGTGTACATGTATGTACCCACTGTATGTACACACATGTATGTGTGTATGATCATGAGCATTCCATGGCACATGTGGAAGAAGGTCAGAAGACAACTTGTGGGAGTTGGTTCTCTCTTTCCACAATGTTGGTAAGTTATGGGGACTGAACTTAAGTCATCAGGATTGGTGGTGAGCACCCTTACCTGATGTGGTGATTTGAAGAAAAATGGACCCCATAGACTGATAGGGAGTGACAGTATTGGAGGTTGGAGTAGGCGTGGCCTTTTGGAAGAAGTATGTCATGGGAGTAGGGGTGGTGGGAGAACTGTTTGGGTTGGGTTTTAAGGTTTTAGTAGCTTAAGCCAGGCTCAATGTTTCTCTTCCTGCTGCCTGCCGACTCAGTGTAGAACTCCCAGTTACTTCTCCAGCACCGTGTCTGCCTGCCTGCCACCACGCTTCTTGCCATGACAATAATGGACTAAGCCTCTATAAGCCAGCACCGAAAAACATTTTCCTTTATTGATTTTCTTCTTTCCTTTCTTTTTTTTTGAGACAGGGTTTCCTTTGTGTGTCCTTGGCTGTCCTGGAATTAGCATTGTAGGTAGATCAGGCTGGCCTCGAACTCACAGAGATCCATCTGCCTCTGCCTCCCGAGTGCTGGAATTAAAGGCGTGCGCCACCATGCTAGGCATGTTTTTCTTTATGAGAGTTTCCTTTATAAGAGTTGCCGTGGTCACGGTGTCTCTTCACAGCAATCGAACAGTGACTAGGACACTGATAAGCATCTCAGCAAACCCCAGCAGCTATCTTGGTATCTCCTCTGCAAGGGCTCATTTCTGGCATGCATTTTAGGAAGCTGTTTCACTTGGGTTCAGTTCTGTCTCACTGCACCTGCAGACTGTCTGGCATGAGGCCCAGGTCACCAGGTCTGTTCTGAACTCCCTCTCAGGGTAGGAGCCCCATCTGCCAGTGTCCTATCCCTCGAAGCTCCCTGGAGGCTCCCCCCCGCCATCAGTTTCCCATGCCATCTCCTGAAACAGTACTAGGCAGCTGGCAGTGGGTGGTATCGGATGTGGCGAAAGATGACTCAGATGGCAAAGCAGGCATGGTGGGGTCTTGCAGGATGACACCAAAGAGGGTGATAAGTAATATTATAGGATGAGTGAGAATCCTAAGAGAAAGTGGACATACCTAGAAGACTGCTGAGTAGGCTGGGTACAGGGCAGAGACCCTGCCATAGACTAAGCAGGAAACTGGGTTCAGGCTAGAGAGAAATGCCTGGGGGCACCAAGCTGATGACTAAGAATAGAATGTTGGCTCCTGGGCACCCAGCCCCTTGTTGAGCCTGCCTCTCCCTGAGTTGGGTGGGCAGCACAGCAACCTTTCTTTTCCATCTTTCCTCCCATGGAGTCTAGAGGCACAAGCTTCCTTGGTGAGGGGCTGAAGGAGGCTGACAAAAACCCTGAGTTCTCTCCCTGCCTACCTCTGCCCTGCAGAATAGCCCCTGGACACACCCTGAGTCCTGCCTATCTGTGAGGTCATTTCAGAATCCTTCACAAGGACAAAAGGGGGCAAGGCTGGGGCCCCACATGGCCTGGCACAGAGGGGGTCAGCTCTACTCCTCTAGGCCTTCTGTGCCTCAGCCCCAGGGCAGATGACATTGGAGGGTCCTTGGATTGGGGGAGAGAGATACAGCTCTGCCAGGGTCTGGCCCCCTTCCCCACAAAGCTGAGCTTGCAGCCTGTGGAATTGCTGAGGCAGCACTGTTCCAGGCTCCTGCTTGCTTTGAGGAGCTCCTAAGGAGGGGCAGGAGCAGACAGGTTCTCCTATGGCAGGCACTGGGTGCCCCTCCAGTCTCTGGAGAGCCAGTAGGGGGACTGTGGCAACAGGGCAGATGAGGAGGTTGGAGAACTGGAACTTAATGTGAGGCCCAGCTCCCAGGATCCTCCTTGTATGTCACAGATAACACAAGCAATGTCCTCCCATTTCATTCCTTTCCAGGATAGATTTGGCACCCTAAGGGGTCTACAGTGTGGACCAGGAGCCAGAGTCTCACTTTTAGAAGGACCCAGAAGGCCAGGTGTGCACTGAACCCTTGAATGTGAGGGCCTTGGATATGGGGTTCACAGCTGTGATTTCAGCTCTGGGGAGGTAGAGGAGAATGGCCAAAAGTTTGAGACCATCCAGGGGTGCACAGTGAGTTCTACCCCAGCTAAGGACACCCAGCAAAACCTCTAGTCTCCAAAGTGCCAAGAGACTGGGACATGGATTGCAGCACAGTCCCCAAGTGCAGGCACAGGGGTAGCTACCTGGATAGCTTCCGTCAGGGCTAACCCTGTTCAACTCCCTGTTCACTGCGGTGTTGATCTTGACCTTGAATTAACCTCATACTCTGAGGGGTCTCAGTCCATCTTGTGGATGGACTGAGAAGGAAGACGGTTGGTTGGTAGGAAGCGCCGCCGTGTAGGAGCTTGTGACCCCAGGGAGCCCCAAGGCACCACCCATTTCTGGTTCTCACCACGACTGTCCTGATCACAGGACCAGAATGGTAATAAACACCAGGGTGGAAGGGAGAAAGGAGGAAGTCTTGGCTTGAAGTCTAGGAAGGGGAAAGGGCTCCCTCCCACAGTGTCCTCCCTTCCCATTCCCAGGCAGTCGGGTAGCTTCCCCCAGAACTCCTGGAAGTTAGGGAGGGGGTTAGGCACATTAGGGGTGGCAGGTGGAATGTAAGCGGCGGCCTCCCCCACCCCTTTCAGTGCCCGCAGTCTGGGCTCCGCCTGCCTTCATGGGAGAATAATTTATTCATTGTGACTCCCGCAAGAGTAACAATCATACATAATTAGGGTTAATTATGACATTCATTAATTACGATGACTTCTTCTTTTGATTCTGCCCTCTCTCCTCCCCTCTCCTGGCTCT
>CAJQZJ010000151.1:1640891-1667946 GCA_907164525.1 Lophiomys imhausi | reverse complement strand
CCTCCCAAGTGCTGGGATTAAAGGCGTGCGCCACCACCGCCCGGCTCCCTGCTGATTTCTTACAAGGGTTCTGTATGTGTGAAAGTGTGCTTATATTCAGATGTCACTGCTTTTCCCACCTGGTGGAAACTTACCACAAGTTTTAGTGTAATAAGTTGGTATAGGGTGAGAATCAACATTTGAAAAAACATCTATTTTCTTCCAAGCACAATGGGCTTGATGTTACTTGAGAAAGGAACATGTCATGCTTGACTATATACAGCCAGAGCTGTACACCCATAGACCCCGTCCTTTTGACTTGTGTTCTTGGCCTAGGAAGGCTGGAATTTGGCTGTCCAGCAGGGGTCACCAGGACAAATTCAATGAATCTGCCTGTGACAATACCCTGAGAAGACAAACAGCATTTTAAGACTTTTGACATACTGGTGAATGAGACTCATTCAAACTTTAATGGAAAAAAAAACAAACAAACAAACAAGAAAACCAAGTACCCAAATGACTAGGACGATTCAAATCATGCCCACTAACTTAGTATTCAGGGTTTATTGTCAACTTGTTAGGCACTTAGGGGAAAGAAAAAAAAAATCAAACAACAAAGTTTAGAGCTGACAGTTCCTCAATTTCTTTTGTTTGAAAGACCTAGGGATATAAATCTAAATACACTTGGAAGTGTGTATATGCTTATGTGTGCACCAAGTCTAACTTTAAAAGTATAATGAGTTTGGTATGGTGGCTCACGCCTATAATCCCAGCACTTGGGAGGCTGAGGCAGAAAGAAAACCACAAATTCCAGGCCAGCCAGGGCTACAGAGTAAGACTTGTCTGGGGAGGGTGGTGATGGTGGTGCAAATATTCCTGCCACTATAGTCCCATTCACTCAGGATGCTGGCTGGGGTGGAGGGCAACTGAGCCCAGGTGCCTGAGACTAGTCACCTGGACAACATAACAAGACTGTCTCAGAGGAAAAAGGAATTTCTTACAAGGCAATCTCATAAAGGGGAGAGAGAAGGAATAAAAAAAACACAAGTAATTTAACTTTCAAAAGAGCATAATAAAATAAGATCTTAAATAAGTTTAATATGATAAATAAATCGGTAGTATAGAATTCTAGGACCTTTTCATCTGATTGTTTTCTACATTAATGGAGAAACAAATCAGACTTTATTCTTATATATTCTGTCAGAATGTGTACCTACAGCATTAAAACAGCCCTTTTAACATTGTGGGATCATAGGCTTGCACATCCTTGTTCTAAAAGCCCCTTTCCCCCAACACCCTTATAAACATCACACAAGACTTCTACCATTGGGGTTTAGAAATTTGCTTTAGAAACTCATTTAATTCTTCTCAGTATCTGTGAGTTCCTTTGAAGAGGCTTTTTCTTGACTCCGAGCTATAGGTACTAACCCTGTTTCCTCAGCTCTGGGGTCAGATACGCAGGCTTGGTATAGACAGAGTCTCTACTCCCTCTCTGGGCTCTCTGGCTGCCGCAATGCCCCCTCCTGGCTGCCTTCATATCCCATTCAGAGGAAGTCTGCAGAGAGATAGCTGATATGCTCAGGTCTTCGGAGGTGCCAATACTATAGCCCTGTTAATACACAGACACTCAGCCATTACAGGGCTCTCCTTGCATCCCTGTGGGATCCCCTGTGGGATGGCTTGAGAAACTAACTGCAGCGCTGCCGCAAAGCAAGCATCTCAAGGAGCTTCAGACACAGGCAGGGAGCACAGGCCAAGGGTGGTCGTCTGTGCTCCAGCTTGAGTGGTGGGGACATCCAGGCTCACTTTGGGGACTTGCCATCCACTCCATATTAATAATGCACTTCTCTTTTCTTAATAAGCTCAGCGAATTTGGAAGAAAGGAAACATGTTGCACTGAGTACACCGTGCAAACGAGCATACAGAATAAGACAACCGAAACCGAAGGCAAAGTTTCTTTTCATTCAAACAGTTTCTTATCAGAACTTTCCTGCTTTTGTTAAAGTTTTCTTCCAGACTGGCAAAGATTCAGGCAGGGTCCCCTAATGGTAAAATTTAGATTAAAAAAATATTTATTGATGTTTCTTTTAAAAATGTTTGGTAACCCCAACTAATCATCCAAAATGCAAACTGTAAACACAACAGCAAGAGAGTAACAGTTGAGTGTGAGCAGCAGACTGTGGCCGGGACAAACTGAACGAGGTTGCAGCAGTGAGCAAAGAGAACGGAAGAGAGGTGCACAGTGACATTCAGTGACAAGCTGAGCAGGTAAGTAAAGGTAATCATACTTGGACCCCAGTGATTTCAATGCAGCCGCTGAAAAAAACCTCTGGGCCAAATACTAAAACATCAGATGAATGGACGAGCCTTCTCTGTGAGCATGCTCAGCACGTTGTTGGCGTGGAAACAAGGAAGCACAGAACTTGTGTAGGCATCTCCCAATGGAGGGCTACCATTCTAGGATGCAAAGAAACTTTCTTTCTGGTCCCTGGATACATCTCTCTTTTTTTTTCCATGCTACCAGTTCACCTTGGAGGATTGCAGTTACTGTTTCAAAATCCCCACAGAAACCCCTTCATAAAATAAAGAAACCACAGTAGCAGTAACACTGGGTTTTGCTGGAATTCCCTCCCTCTACCATAGTCTATGATTTCTCCTGGGTGTGCCTGGCAGGAATGGTTAAGTTTTACCAATCCACTTGTTACAGCCAATATGAACTTCAGTGCCGTGGTCACAGAACTACAGCGGGCGAGGGCGAGGGTGTGTGCCTGTGTATGTGTGGCTCTGGGGATCTGGACGTTGCCCTCACTTTGTAACCCTTGCCCAGAGTGCTGGGGTCGCTTCCACTGGAGAGACTCCATAGTAAGTCTGGAAGTGTCGTTAAATACTCAGTTCACCAAGGTGGGCCACCTCCATTGTCATAGGATGATGCAGCATCTGCAGAAGCGCTGTCTGCTTCCCCCTACTGACGGGGGTGGGGTGACAGGTGCGAAGTACGCGTGGACTTTTATGTTGGGTAAATGGGTCTGAAACAAGACAGAAATGTCACTAAGAAGGCGCTCACACAGAAGAGCACTGTCGCTTCTCAGGGAACCACGGGTCTGCCTAAGGGGAGAGCAGGGGTGCTAGCCATTGCTTATGATGTGGAGGGCTTCTACTCTGATCTACAGAGGGGAAGGAAATGAAAACAATTTTAATTCTCTTCTTGTCCCAAGGGGATTCACAGTTATAATCCTATAGCTGGAAGAAGCTGGACAAATTTAAAATAATTACTTTTTGAATTAAAACATGTTTCTAGTCTTTTTTTTTTTTTAAACAGGGTTTCTCTATATAACAGCTCTGGCTGCCCTGGACTCACTTTGTAGACCAGACTGGCCTCAAAGTCAGAGATCCACCTGCCTCAGTCTCCCAAGTGCACCACCATGCATGGCTTGTTTCTAGTCTTTGAATACTTTAAGGCGGCATGTTCCTTTCTAACTGAGAGGGTACAAAGATGGGATCCTATCTGTAGGACCTCATCATCTTTTAGACACTCCTCTCACCAGTTAAGTAAAAGGGAAAATTGTTACATGTCTCAAACAATGAGTCAGTCTCCCCAGGGATCAGCTAGGGATGAGGCTCCCGATAGGAACCATATACAGTAGGCCATAGAAGAGTCTCTAAGCCATGCAATGGGGCGGCAACCTGTAATCTCAGTACTGAGAGGAGGCAGGAAAGTTAGGAGTTCAAGGCCATCTTCTACTACACACTGAATTCAAAGCTGGCCTGGGCTACATGATACCCTGTCTCAGAATACCAGTACACAAAGGTGCTCTAGCTAGCCAGTGACCGACTGCCTTGTTGATGCAAGGTCTCTGCTACACTGTTCTTTCCTAAGTGTGGAGCTGTACGGATCTCCAATATGGCCTCCTCTCAAGCCCCCACTCCTCCCTTGCACATGATAGGCAAGCTCTCGGCCGCAAACTCTATCCTCCAGCCACTCTCTGTATTCCGAGACAGGGTCTCATTATGTGGATGGGGAGCTCATGCTACAGTCCAGACTGGTGCTCCCTGCGGCTTCCTGACTGCCAGGGTGTGGGCACACCCTCTCAGGCATCTGCTTTGTCACGCCTCTTTTTCCTTTAGAACCAAATTCTAGCATGAAGTCTTTTCAGCTGTTAGTTTTGATTGTGCTCTATGAACTGGAGAAGGCCTGGACACCACTGCGCAGACTCCGCTGGGTAAGACCTCTCTTCCCTTCAGTGGGCACTTTCCTACCAGTCCAACCTGAAGTACGGGTGGAATCTACCCTGAGGTTTGCTTGCTAAATATCCAAGTAAATTTAAACAGAGAAATCATAGGAACCTAAATCTGAACAAAGAAAAGAATAGGTGAGACCAAAAGAGAGATGAGGGGAGGACAGGGCTGGGGAGCGGTGTGGCTTTACCCTGAGTCTCTTGATGCCAGCCCGTGTGATCTGCTGGCAGTCGTAAAGCTCTATCCTCTCCAGGCTGTGACAACTCTTCAAGTGCTCCAGGGATGCATCAGTGATTAGTGGGCAGTTGTCCAGCTCGATCACCTCCAGCTGGTCATGGGCACAGGCCCCATTCCCTAGGTGACGAATCCCGTCGTCTGTGATGAGCTCACAGTGAGAAAGACTCTGCAACCAAAAAGAGTGAAGATGGCCGGGCGGTGGTGGCGCACGCCTTTAATCCCAGCACTTGGGAGGTAGAGGCAGGCGGATCTTTGCGAGTTCGAGGCCAATCTGGTCTACAAATTGAGTCCAGGACAGCCAGGGCTATACAGAGAAACCCTGTCTCGAAAAGCCAAAAAAAAAAAAAGAGTGAAGATGGACAACCGTAGTCTCTGGTGTTCCTCGCTAGAGACTTAGGTCAAATCCCAGCATAGGTCTTTCTGACTGGTCCTGGTGAAACAAAGCCATGTAGAGCCATTCTTGAAGAAAGAAGAAAGCAAATCAGAGCTGATGGCCTTCTGCTTTCAGCATCTATGACTGACCTTTCTTTTTTTGCATAATTCTAAATTTTTTTGTAAATTCATAAAATGACTAAGTAAGACAGCCTTAAAAATTACCCACCCCCACAAGGTACGGTAGCACACCCCTTTAATTCCAGCAGAGGCAGGATGAAGTTTGTGAGTTCAAGGCCAACCTGGTCTACATAGCAAGTTCCAGGACAGCCAGAGCTACATAGTGTCAAAAGAGCTACATGATGTCTCAAAGGCCAGGCGTGGTGGCGCACGCCTTTAATCCCAGCACTTGGGAGGCAGAGACAGGCAGATCTCTGTGAGTTCAAGGCCAACCTGGTCTACAAAGTGAGTCCAGGACAGCCAGGGCTGTTACACAGAGAAACCCTGTCTTGAAAAAAAAAAAATTGCCTCAGAGCCTGGTGACCTCAGTCTTTCCCCCAGAACCCACATAGAGGCAGCAGAAGGGAATTAACTCCAGAAAGTTGTCCTCTGACCATGTGTCCACACACACACATTATGTACATGTACACACACAAAAGAGAGCCTGAATTTAATTCCAGCACCCACATGGTGGCTTATAACCATCCATAATCCCAGCTCCAGGGGAATCCAACAGGAACAAACATAAATGGTGCATATTCATGAGTACAGGCAAAAAAAACAACAACAACAAAAACCAAACCAAACCAAAAAACCACAAAAAGTAAAATAAATACATCTAATTTTTTTTGAATAAATAAATTTAAAAGCAAAACAGTGAAAATCAAACTCACCAATACTTGAAGCCGAGGACAATGTATAGAAAGCTGGATTAATGTACTATCTGTGATCTAAAAAAAAAGTGAGTTTGTAGTAGGTAAAAGTATATCAATTTAGATGCAATTCATGAATTATACTCTATGCAACTATCCTTTTTGTTCAGGTATCGTCAAACAACAGGCCCTTAGGTTTTATATCCCACAAGCTATATGAACAGGTAAGGAAACACTGCCATGTTGCTAAAACACACCCAGGCCCTTTCTCGTTTGCGCCTTTATTCAAAATTCAGTAGAGAAAAATTCAGAGTATGTGATCCATGAAAAAAAAAATGTCAAAGCACTCTTAAAATTTTAGGTATATGCCACCACCATAAGGCATACCACCACATAGACAATTAGAGTCACTTCTGGAACCGTGAAGGCTTATGAAGGGTACAGGAGGGAAATGGTCTTTCAGAATGATCCTAGGACTAGAAATAAACTAGTGCCTCTTTTCAAACTCCTCCTCAACCTTTATTTCTATTACACATGGTTTGAGAGGATCTGAACATGGTGAGTGTAGAGGGCATACTGTCGATTCAGAGGAGCTCACACTACAAAAGACGCAGAGCACCTAGATGAACAAGAAGAAATAGATGAGGAGATATATTAACTTAATAGTGAACATGACCTATTATATAGTGTCTGGGCAATGATTTTACATCACAAGCAGCACTTTGTGGTGTGCCTGGAGTACGTGGAGGATCAGTGGCACTGCAAGATGCTGGCCAGGCATTCTGCAACACACACAGTTTCCATCACAAACTTGCTGTGAATAAAACACACTCTTACCTGAACACATTCTTCTAGGTCCATCTTTTCAAGCTCATGGCAATTCTACAAAATATAAAGCCATATAATTCAGTACAAACTTAAAACATTGGCAAATTATAGAAGCCAAAAATCCCTAAGAGACTGTATTAAACACACTGATTAAATCACAGTGTTTCAGAGTTGTTGTTAGCCGAGTACCACTTTTTTTGTTTTTGTTTTTTTGAAACAGGGTCTTGCTCTGTGGTCTCAAACCCATGATCCACCTGCCTCAGCTTCCCAAGGGCTGAGACTGAGTATAAACATGCACCATTGTCCCTGGATTTGTCATAAATTTAAAAATATTTTGATCACAGTAAAACTTCTCAATTGTTTCACACTTAAACCCTGAACATTTTATAAGTCCAAAGGAATAATTTTGCTAAAAATTAATACAGGCTAACACAGATCTTTTTAACTAAAAAATAATTCAATAAAAATTTTTTTGGAAGAAAGTAAGTTTCATTCTCTCTTTTAGCTAGGTATGCTAGCCCTCACGGATCAGCCTGAAAGCAAACTACATTTCCTTTATTCTTTCTTTTTTTTTTTTGGTTTTTCGAGACAGGGTTTCTCTGTGTAACCTTGGCTGTCCTGGACTCACTTTGTAGACCAGGCTGGCCTCGAACTCACAGAGATCCACCTGCTTCTGCCTCCTGAGTGCTGGGATTAAAGGCGTGCGCCACCATGCCTGGCTCCTTTATTCTTTAATATAGACCACAGAAGCAGTTCCAGGACAGCCAGGGCTACACAGAGAAACCCTGTCTCAAAAAAGGAAAGAAAATATTGTTATTCTACAGTAATTTATATATACCACTGGAAGTATTAAAATCTTCTGGAAATATGGGAGCGTCTCTTAGGACTGGTCCATTATTAACCATGCCTGCATCTCTCTGAACATTACTCTCGCTCAGTCATATACCAAATAACAGAGTCTCACAAAGTACCAGGAAATCTCTGCTTCCTGGAATTCACTATCTCAATGAAACTGGAGCACTCAAGCCTCACCGAAGAGCACCATGTTCTCCAACAAATGTCTGGACTTCCAATGCTGGCTGATGCTTCTGTGGCTCTAGGGTAGGGGGCTCAGACCACAAAGTCTCCCTGTCTCACACCTATTTCTGTTGCCATGCTAAATTTCTCTTTTTGCTGCTTCCTCTGAAATACCCCCCCCCACAAAAAAAAAAAAACCTATGAAAACAACTACAGAACCTAGAGAAAAACTTACCCTGGCCAGGGTAGTGAAGCCCACATCTGTTAACTGGGAACATCTGGCCACTTCTAATATTCTGATAAAAAACAAAATGAAAGAAAGTTAGGCTCTTGGTTCCTGAAACTTGGTTTTATTAAATAGCAATGATTTGAGAAAGCAATCTTTTATTCTCTAACAGCTCATAATATAGAGTGACATTAATAACTACACAAGTCTGTACACAGATCTTGCTGTTTATTTTCATGTAGTTATCATAAAGCGGTCCTGTCAATACCACATTTCAGGGCAATGCAATCAAAAAATATAGAGGAATTGTAGTTAATGCCAAATTGCATTGAAAGTCTTCTTGATGGCATATTGCTTACCCACAGAGGGCAGTCTGTTCCTAGAAAACAAAAGGAAATGGATGGAGATAAACCCTCTGTTCCAGCTATTCTGTTGCTATAGTAACTATTTTCTGTCTTTCATGTAGGTCTCTGTAGATTTCAACTGTGAAATTCAAAGAGGACTGCTGTAGTACAGGTCTGTCTCAATAAAGGAATCCTACGCTGGAAGCTGCCTGTCTCCTCCCATTGGCTCCTGGGGCGTGCAGAAGGAAGCCAGGATGGCAGCCATTCTCCTATTCAACAACTGCTAACCACTGACCTCATAACGCCCGCAGGACCGGGAGATCAGAAGCTGCCCTTTCTGTGTAAAGTCTGGTAATGGCTGTGCTACATGATGGCACCCAAGATTATGTTTCCTTAAAAACCCTTACAACCAAAGTTAGAAAGTCAAAACACAACAAATCACAATCAAATAACCAGAAATTAATGCTGAACATGGTCTGACCAGTACATCTCACAATATAATGAGCACACAGGAAGTGGGGCTGAAGAGCCTGGATCTAAAGAGGGTCAACAGGGAGTCTCCGAGAGATTCGCCGAGAAGAGTCTACTCTAGGCGGAAGGTGCTGTCATCTGGTACCATACTTTCAGCCTCGGTACTCAGACCATCCCTAGGCCATCACTGCAACAGTCTTTAGATCTGTTGCTTTACAGTTGTTATCACGTGTAAGAAAGTGCCAGTCTGCCTGTCTTGGAACCCTTGCTCATGCACTTACTGGTTGTGGGACTCTGAGTAGGTCACCTCACCTCCCTGGACCTTGGGTTTCTCTTTTATGATGTGATGATAGAAATGGTGCTTTATGTTAAAAATCAGTATTTGTAAAGCACCTAAAACAACCCCTAACCATCACTGTAAGTCACATGGGGATCAAGCACACTCTCTACACACATGCTGTTCTAGAATATCACTATGGTTTGATACTAGACAGAAAATTTTGTGTAAACATCCAGAAACTCCCATATTCAAGCAGAAAAGACCTACAAAGTAACCAATCTGTTCTTAAACATGGTTGGGCATGGTGGCACATGCCTTTAATCCCAGCATTAGGGAAGCATCAGCAGGTGGATCTCTTGAGTTTGAGGTAAGCCTGCTTTACATGAGTTTCAGACAGGCAGAGCTACATAATAGAGACCCTGCCTCAAAACAAACAAACAAACAAATAATAATAAACACAAGAGGTTCTCCTGCAAAAGTAAGTTAAACATTTCTCTCTTCTGTAGATTACAATGACATAAATGGCCTCAGAATTGGCTTTTAAAAAGTGGGGAAAGGAATTTTTTCTTTTAGGTTTTTTTTTTTAAAGATTTATTTATTATGTATACCGTGTTCTGTCTGCAGGTATATCGGCAGGCCAGAAGAGGGCACCAGATTTCATTGTAGATGGTTGTGAGCCACCATGTGGTTGCTGGGAATTGAACTCATGACCTCTGGAAGAGCAGCCAGTGCTCTTAACCGCTGAGCCATCTCTCCAGCCCTTTTTTAAGTTTTTTTGAGTCAGGGTTTCTCTGTGTATCCTTGACTATCCTGGACTCACTTTGTAGACCAGGCTGGCCTTGAACTCACAGAGATTCACCTGCCTCTGCCTCCAGAGTGCTGGGATTAAAGGTGTGAGCCACCACACCCGGCATGGGGAAAGGAATTTTAAGAATTATTTTTTCCATTATGATTAGTAAGATCTCTCCTTGATTCATGTCATTTACATGTTGTCACAGTACAAAGCCTGTAGGTGTCAGCTAGAATAGAAGGGCAGCGGGATTTCAGTGAGCTTAAGTTTCAAAATTCCAAGGGGAAAGAAAACATGGATGACGGTAGCTTCTTTTTCCCTTGTTTTTTTTTTGAGCCAAATAAACAATGTTTACCTAAGCCGAGGGCAGTTCTGACCTAGAGCATTCAGGATGGCATCTGTGATATTGGAGCACCCGGAGGCACAGAGAGACTGCAACTTATGACACCCTCTGCATATGGTGATGAGTCCTTCATCTGTGATTTGCTAAAACAGACACAAAAGTGAGAAAAATCAATATGCATTACATTCAGGAAAAAACCACTCTGAGAAGTAGCAACACTGAGGGCTCTTGGCGCCAGCCTGAGAAGCACAGACGCCCAAAGCCAAAGGCAAGCTTCCTGCTTAGCCCTGCCTGATCAGGCTGCTTGCTGCTGGCTCATTTTTTCTGTTTGAAGGGCAGAAGTTATACTGAGGCTTCTTAACCTAATGGTGCTGGGAACAGCATGGGGCATGTCATGCTGAGGGCTCAATAAACAGCTTTAAACCTAGAAAACAAATAAGAACAGTCTTTTTTATTTTTTGTTTTCTTGAGACAGGGTTTCTGTGTGTAGTCCTGGCTGTCCTGAAGTCCCTCTGTAGACCAGGCTGCCTGCCTTTACCTCCCAAGTGCTGGGACTAATGGTGTGCGCCATCATGCCCGGCTAGGACAGCACTCTTTTAATAGTGTAAACATATTTGCAAGTATAGTTGAAAATTATTAAAAGTAAAATTTTGGGTGGCTACAATCTCACCACAGCATCTATTTATTTGTATTT
Source organism: Lophiomys imhausi (assembly GCA_907164525.1). Classification (NCBI taxonomy): domain Eukaryota; kingdom Metazoa; phylum Chordata; class Mammalia; order Rodentia; family Muridae; genus Lophiomys; species Lophiomys imhausi. The sequence continues at coordinate 1,657,257 of CAJQZJ010000151.1, read as the reverse complement.
TTAGAATAAATATCACCATTTATATAACTAAATAGATGTGTTTAATTCAGGTATAAATTAGTATTTCAAATAATTTTGAATTGAAATAAGTTTGAAAAACAGTTTCAAAAACGTGACTGGGCGCTGTGGTGCATGCCTTGAATCCCAGCACTCAGGAGGCAGAGGCAGGCAGATCTCCGTGAGTTCAAGGCCAGCCTGGTCTACAGAGTGAGTTCCAGGACAGCCAGGGATACACAGAGAAAGACTGTCTTGAAAATCAAAAAACAAAACAAAACAAAAAAATCAAAATGTTGTAATTGTCAGAGTTGCGTGTATGAGAGTACACACTAATAACCCAAACACCCGAAGGACTGAGCCAGGAGGATCTTAAGTTCAAGGCCATCCTGGGCTACAAAATCAGACTATGTTGCAATAAAAAAATAAAAAAAAGGGAGGGATATATAAGCACTGTGTGGGTCTCACTATGCAACTCAGGCTTGCTTTGAACTCATGGCTTTCTAATACGGAGGCCACAGCTGTGAGTCATTATGCCTGTTTTGCTATGCAACCTAGTTTGGTCTAGAACTTGCTACATACACAACGCAAACTAGCCTTTAACGCATAATCCTCTTGCCCCAATCTGTTTAGTGCTGGGGGTTCAGTCTGGGGATTAGAGGTGTGTGTCACTATGCCTGTAAGCCACTGTTTTTGATGAAACCTTTGTAATAACGTTACTAGGAGGAATTACTATTACAGAAGCATTATGGGAAGGGATGCTTACTAAGCAAGTTTGCAAGTTCAAAGTCACCAGTTCAGGGCAGTGTGCCCCTATATACTTGAGAGCTTCATCTTCTAGCTGCAAAATTAAAACAAAAACAAAAACAAGAGATTACTGACATTGTTTCAAAAGATTGCAACATTCATCAATACATTCTCAATGTAGCCAACCAAGTTGCAAAGGAACAATAAACAAAAGAAACAAAACAAGATCACATCTCACTCCTAGTAGCAGTAGTACTAGCATTAGTAGTAGTAGTAGTTACAGGACTGTTAGAAGTCAGTTCTTGCCATACCAAATTCTTATTTTAATTTTTTTCAAGATAGGGTTTTTCTGTGTAACCCTGGCTGTCCTGGACTCGCTCTGTAGACCAGGCTGGCCTCGAACTCACAGAGATCCACGTGCCTCTGCCTCCTGAGTGCTGGGATTAAAGGCGTACGCCACCACGCCTGGCCCCAAATTCTTATTATTAATATGAAATCCAGAAAAGGGTTAAGGTTAGGATGTAAAAGGGTCTAACTATGTAGTTCTGGTTATCCGGGACTTCCTATATAAAACAAGTTGTCCTCTACTCCTGCCTCCTGAGTGCTGGGATTACAGGCTTGTGTCATGTTTGGATATGTATTTTATTTATAACAAATTAACTATTCATGATATGTTGTGGAAAGATTACAAAGGCAAAGCAATTTTCACACTCCTACAAATCCATATACAGTTTTTGTTTTCTTTTCTAACAAGCTTTTGGGAGGAGGAGCTGAGAACCGAACTCCCCAGTGTGTGTTTGCTGTTGAGGGCAGTGGCAAACTTACAGCACAGGGGACAGATGGTAAAGAATGGATCACAGTGATGCATTCCAATCAATATTTTTCTGGATTCCACAAATAACCAGAAGCTCAAGCTGTTGTTTTAAGGCAATCATACATCTAAAGTTGTTTCAAACAAAGGAACTCTGACCATCACAAAAAAGCAGCGAGGGCATTTTTAATGGAACGCATGGTACAGCTTTAGCAGCCACTGACCACATGTCAGTCACATCTAACCCAACCCACTCTCGGGGCATTTCTAATGCTATTTGATCAGTTTAGTTTATTTTTTTTTTAACACGAGAAACTGAGTTTTATTTATTTTTACTATTACTTTTTTTCTTGAGACAAGTCTTATGATGACGGCCAGGCTGGCTTTGAACTCACAAGGATCTTCCTGTATCAGCCTCTCAAATGTGAGGATTACAGGGATGTACCACCACCCCTGGGTTTGTGAAAATTTTTTAATTAAAGAAGTGTCATACTCGTGAGATTACAGCAGGAGGTAAAATGAACCCTTTAAAATGCAGTTGCCACATACTTGGCACATCTATGAACAATTCCTGCTGGCTCTACAAGTGTAAACTGCCAAGATTCTCCCTCTGGCCTGTTCAGCTCAGAGTAACAAGGAGTAAGGAATCCTTCTCTTAGCACAGATAAACCACACTGCATTAGTGTCTCTTCACTTTGTCCCCCTCTCACACTTTGGTCAGACATTAATTCTTTCCGTTCTTCAAATCTAAGAGAAACAGTCTAACTTTTGGAAGCATGTGCTACTCCCATTTTCCTCAAGACAAACTCTTGGGAATACCCACAGAGGGCTTGTGGGTCCTTGGCTTTCACAAGCACTACACGGAGCATTACCTGAGTGCAGCCTTTTAAGAACAAGGCCTTGAGACCCCCACAGCCTCTCACTACAGCTTGAATGCCATCCTTGGTTACTTGGTCACACCAGGAGATGTTCAACTGCTCCAACAGTGGACACCCCTCACTTAGGATAAAACAAAACGAGACAAGCATATCACTACCTCCAATCCCAAAGCTGCCACAGTCTCATCTTTGTGGTGTTCATGTAGGACTGTATCACTAGGCAGGGTACTTTAAATCCAGTTTACCCAACAAGCACAAAGCACACATTGTTTTTCAAATTGGAAATGGAAATTAAATGACTAGTTTGAATTTACAGAGTAACTAAAGACAGTTCAGATCAAGCTCAGATTTTCCATCAAGGAATTTTACTATTACAGTTCTATCACACTTTCAAACTTTCATTTAAAACCCCACAAAGGCTCTCTCTCTTTGTTCATCTGGGACATTTCTAGAAGACTTTTTCTGAAGGTCAAAGTGAGGTTAGACTGGCCCACCCTCCATGTACAACACTTCAGCTTCAACTGATTACTTTTGCTCCGATCAGTTTAGCACCGCATGGAATATTGAAGGCTTTCAGGTCTTCTATTCCTGTAAACACTGCTTGGAATAGTTTTAAGTATCCTGCTTATAGAAAAGTTCTTTTTGTTTTTTTCCAGACAGGGTTTCTCTGTGTTACCCTGGCTATCCTTGAACTCACTCTGTAGACCAGGTTGGCCTTGAACTCAGAGACCTGCCTGCCTCTGCCTCCTGAGTGCTGGGATTAAAGGCGTGCGCCACCACAACCAACCATTTCAGACTGAAGAACTGCCATGTGGGTGCTGGGGTTTGAAACCAGTGCTCTTAACCACTGAGCCATTTCTCCAGCCCCTATAGAAGAGTTTGTAAATAAAGCCTAGTAATAGGTTTAAACTCATCTTCAACATAAATAATCTAACTCCAGCCAAGTCACTTAAGCTTGTCTGAATCTCTCGGTCTAGGATCAGCCACATCTGTCCCAGGTTCACCCAAACGGGGCCACTCTTGTCTATTACCAGCAGGTGCAGGAAAACAGTATACACTTACAAGCCCCTTTCACCCGTGGCACCTGCGAAATTTACAGGCGTATCTTAGTCACATTTCATGGCTGTTTCAGCGGTATCCAGAATCTTACAGACAATTAGCTTTTTAAAATCTGTAAATGCTTGTCCTATCTACTGCTTAAAGCCTTCAATAAATGAGATCAGTTGTGTGAAGTTATCTTACATGTTGAGTGTCAGTGCATCGATGACCTCACATGGGAGCAGTTTCAGGTTATCAGATACACCGTGCACTCATGAGGAAGTTCCAAAAGGAGCCACGTTTTACATCACTTACACTAATTCCCTCTCGTTCTGGGATAGGGTCTGATAATAGCCTTGTCTGGCTTAATACTATGTATCCAGCCTGAACTTGAAGCACTGCTCTTGCCTCAGTCTCCCTTACTGCTGGGATTACAGGTACTCAGCAATGTAATATACAAAGTTAACAGCTTAATTCTTTATTTTTATTATTATTATTTTTTATTATTTTTTTTTTGGTTTTTCGAGACAGGGTTTCTCTGTGTAGCCCTGGCTGTCCTGGACTCACTTTGTAGACCAGGCTGGCCTCGAACTCGCAAAGATCCGCCTGCCTCTGCCTCCCAAGTGCTGGGATTAAAGGCGTGCGCCACCACTGCCCGGCTTATTTTTTATTTTTTTTAACAGCTTAATGTATGTAAGCAGAACCAACACACAGTGGCCTAATTATTTAGGAAAGTCTACTTAAAATGTAGATTTCCAAAGGGAGTGAGTATTTCACTCTTCTTTTAAAATACATCTTTATTTGGCAACTGAAGAGAGGAGTTTCAGAAGTTTAAGGTCATCCACAGATACACAGCAACTTCAAGGCCAGTCTGGAAAATATGACATGTTGTGTTAACATCTATTTTTTTTTTCTAAGTTGGGCCTAGTAGCTCTCTGTAATCCCAGCTACTTGAGAGGCTGAGGCAGGAGAATCATAAATTCAAAGTCTTCCTGAACTATAGAGTGAGTTCAAAGCCAACTGCTCTACATAGTGAAACACTGTCTAAAAATTAAAGACAAAACCAAATAAAAACCCAGAGAGCCCTGGAGGCAGAGGCAAGTGTATCTCTGAGCTCAAGGCCAGCTTGGTCTCCATAGTGAGTTCAGAGATACATAATGAGACCTTGTCTTAAAACAAACAGAAAAACACAACAAACAAAAATGAGAAAAGGGCCGGGCATGGTGGTGCACCCCTTTTAATCCTAGCACTTGGGAGGCAGAGGCAGTCAGATCTCTGTGAGTTTCAAGTCAGCCTGGTTTACAAGCAAGTCCAGGACAGTCAGGGCTGTTACACAGAGAAACCCTGTCTCAAAAAACAAAACAAAACAAAACAAAAGGGGGTAGGGGAGGCTGGGCATTTAGCTCAGTGACAACACTTGCTCTGCATGTCCACAGAGGTGACAAAAGTGAAAATCTTCCGTAAAGTACTGTCTGTCTTCTAGACTCTCTGTCCCTCAATTTGAGAATGTCTTCACTATCTTAGTCCAGGTTGGCCTTGAACTTATGATCCTCTTGCCCTAGTCTTCCAGGTGCTGGAATTACTGGTGTGAATAACCTCTAGCTTAAATATGAGAACAACAGAACAATGAACACTTATCACCATATGCCAGGTGGCTTCTAAAGCACTTTATACATGGTAGGTTGAACCGCATGAAGGGCACTGAATACAGGCAGCTTTCTACAGTTCAGGCTGATAGTGTCTCATGTAATCCTAATAACAATGCTACAAGACAACAAGGAAAAGCTCTTAGGAGCTAACATACACAATAACCTGGGCTCCAGACTCCATTTTAACCACTAAGCTGTAACAATATGTCATTTTCTTTTTTAACAAGCAGTCCTTTATGTGCATGGGATCATTAATTGATAACCTATACTGCTCTGTTCAAAATCCTATTTATTTCTGCACACTTTATATTAATGCAGTCCATGATTTTATATGTGAGCAGGGGCAAGAGAAAAGGTCCCCTGGGAACCCACAAAACATCACTGTCTTCAATTCTAACTGTATTATCAGTTATTTTTTTCAAAGTATATATTCATAGGCATACTATTATAAGGAATTTACCTCAGAGCTTTGAGAGACATGTTTGTTATTGATGTACAGGAAGCCAAGTCAAGATGCCTGAGTTTGGAGCAGAACTTGCTAAGGCTAGTACAGGTACTGCAAACAGAGCAAAGAGATAATGAATGCACATTTAAAATGAGAACACATCTGGGCGCTGAGATGGCTCAGCAGGGAAAAGTGCATGCCATGCAATTTGACTGACTTGGGTTCAGTCCCCACATCCCATGGTGGGAGACCCTCCCAAAAGCTGTCTTCGGACCTCACCCTTGTGCTATAACAATTATGTGGCTGCACTCCCAGACACATAAAAACAAAATTTAAACAAGGCACTTGATGATATATACATAAGTCCAACAACTTAAATTTTTATTGTATCACACACCTTTCTCAGTAAATATGCACATGTAAATCAGAACTGTAAAAATTTCAGAGCATGCAAAAGCAGATATGAACCCTACGATCTGACTGATGAGGAAAAGGCAGATACCAATCATTTACAAAGCACAAGAAAAGCTGTGCTGTGTATAATTTGCACCACAAGATGACAGAGTTTGACTGACATCTGGAAACACTGAGCTAAACACTGAGCACTAAATACTGAGTGCTAAGAGGTGTTCACCTGCTCTGTGAACCCATGAACATCAGAAACCCAGCACCAAAACCTCTCCTTCTTTTCTCACAGGGCAGCATTGAAAGAGCTGGACTATTACAAGGTATACAAAGGAAAATATTGGGATCAGGATGTAAACAAAGAAATTTTAGTATTACTATAATGTCCAGTATTTTATGATTTTTGTGTGCGTGGAGCTAGGGATCAACCCCAGGACCTTACATGTGCTAAACAAGCCCTCCACTAAGGGTTTGTACCCAACACCCCATACGAATATATTTAAATTTTTCCATTTATTTGTTATGTGTGTATATGATGATGTTTGAGTGTGCATACATGTGTCAAAGCATACCCTACAGCCTATACTTAGAGGTCAGAGGACAACTTTTTTTTTTTTTCTCAAGACAGGGCTTTCTTGGTGTAATGGCTCTGGCTGTCCTGGACTCACAGATCCACCTGCCTCTGCCTCCCATGTGATGGGATTAAAGGTGTGCGGCACCACGTCCTAAAGGACGTTTAGGAGTTGTTTTGTACTTCCACCAAGGAGATCAAACTCAGGTAATCAGGCTCATGCAGCTAAGCCCATATAATCTTGGACTGGAGAAATGACTCAGCAGCTAAAAGCACTGGCTGCTCTTGTAGAGGACCTAGGTTCAATTCCCAGCACCCACTCACAAAAGTCTATAACACCAGTTCCGAGGGATCATGGCTTCTTCTGGCCTCCACAAGTACCTGGCTTGAATATGGTGCAGACTTACACACAAGCAAAACACCCATAAAAATAAAGACAAGCTCATGGTTTTGTCTTCATAATAAGATTGGCTTAGAACTGGATCAAATGCTTACATCTTTTTTGTTTGTTTTCCCAGACAGGGTTTCTCTGTGCAGTCCTGGCTGTCCAAGAACTCAAGGTGCAGACAAGGCTGGCCTCAAACTCACAGAGATCCATTGTCTCTGCCTTCCTAGTGCTGGGATTACAGGTGTGCACACCACATCCTGCTTTATTTTGTTTTTTTTTTCAAGACAGGTTTCTCTGTGTAGCCCTGGAACTCCCTCTGTAGATGAAACTGGTCTTGAACTCAGATCCTCCTGCCTCTGCTCCCTGAGTGCTGGGATTAAAGGGGTGTACCACCACACTCTTCATGATCACTACAGTATCTTACATAGGTAAAGCTGGCCTTGAACTCCTGATCCAATTCTGAGTCTTTGACTCTTCAAGTGCTAGGAATACAGGTGTACACAACTACCTCAGACTTGGCTTATAACTTTGTTTTTAAGTTAAAAAAAAACTGTGTGTGAGAGATATATACAGAGAAACAGAGAGACAAGAGAGTTATGTGCACCTATGTACAGGTGCCTGGCGGCTGGAGGCATCGGATGTCCGGGAGCTGGATGTGGGCGGATGCTGGGATAGAACACAAGACTCCTGCAATAGCAGCACTCTCTTCCCTGCTGAGCCTTCTCTCTGGCCCAGGTTTATGTTTCTGTATGAACAGATTTGTAGGATTGCTCACCATAAATAAGGTTTTACTCCACTGTTTCTGTTTGCTTATTTTCCATCTGTCCAAAATGTAGTAAAAAAAAAAAAAAACCCAAAAACCAAACCCCTCAAACTTACTGCACTGGCTAGATCTCCAATGCCATGTGGACGAGAAGCAAAAGCGGGTTGGGAGTTCAGCTCAGTAACAAAAGCACGGACCTGGGTTTAACCCCTGTGGTATTCTACCTGCCCTATCCCACCCCCACAGTGGCAGGATATTTTGCTCCTGACCTTAGAGGGAGAAGCCTTTCACCATTAAGTAAAATGTTATAGCAAGTGTGGTGGCCCGTCCGCCCGCTATCCCAGCATTTGGGAAGGCTGAACCAGAGGGTCAAGGGTTCTGAGTTCCAGGCTAGCCTGGGCTACATAGCAGAAACACAACAGCAAATTTTTCTTTTAAATTGAGGGCCACACATGTGCTAGGCCAGTGCTCTAACACTGACTTTATGTCTCACATCTCTAGATTTTGTGTGTGTATGACAGGGTATCACCCAAGCTGACTTTGAGCTCACTCTGTAGCCTAAGCAAAACCTGAGTTTTCCATCCTCTTGTCTCAGCCTCCTGGGTGGGTTTCTTTGAGTTATGGAGCCCTGGCCAGCCTGACACTTGCTCTGGAGCCTAGAGTTCTTTAATTCTCCCACCTCAGCTTCAGTGATGAGATTATAGGTGTGGATTCCCTTGTCAGGCAGGAGGGCATTTTTACATATATGCATCAAATTGGGAAAATTCCCTTATTCAACCCCCCCCCCCCCAACACAGGCTTTCTCTGGATAGCCCTGATTTAGAACTAGCTCTGTAGAACTCTCATTCATGCCTACCAAAACAGCCAGCTATGAAGGGCCATGTGGGTGCTGGAATTTGAACACGGGTCCTTTGAAAGAGCAGCCAGTGTACTTAACTGCTGAGCCATCTCTCTAGCCCCCTAAATTACTCAACTTAAAACAGTATTTGTTTCATATTTTGTGGGGTCAGTGATTCAGGTATTTTAGCAGGATACCTCCTTGGAGAATGGTTTCACATATTTTCTTAAATAGCCCTGGCTGTTTCTCTACATAGCCCTGGCTGTCTTAGAACTCACTATGCCTCTAACTTTTCCTACCCTAAGTGCTGGGATTAAAGACATGCTTTAGCGCCGGGTGTGGTGGGGCATGCCTTTAATTCCAGCACTTGGGAGGCAGAGGCAGGCGGATCTCAGTGAGTTCAAGGACAGCCAGGGCTACACAGAGAAACCCTATCTCGTAAAACAAAAAACAACAACAAAAAAGATGTGCTTTAGCATACCTGGCTTTGAAGACCCTTTTATGATATGTGAAAATTGTATTTAATTAGTACCTTTTTTGTTTTGTTCCTCTTTGAGATACCTCATGGACCCCTACAAGCTGGGTAAACTCCAGGCAACGCTCTTGCCTCAGCCTCGCAAGTGCAGAGACTAGTTTATTTCCATTCAGCTTAAAAGATTAAAAAAAATTTTGTCTTTTAACTTATGGGTTACTTAGATGTATCCCCAGATTTTCTTCTGTCAAAGACCTGAGGTTTAGTTCTCTAGTTATACAAAGGGAACATCCAGTTAACTATTTCAATCTTAATGAATGTAGCTTGTTCAGTCCCCACCTATGTCTATTCTGGACTATGTTCTAAGTGTGCTGGAAAACAATGTGGACTCTGCAATCACAGGGAGACTGTTCTGTTTGCATAGACAGCATTGTCCATCCTTTTATTTTTCTGTATTTTCTGGGGGTACAGGGTCTTACTTTGCTGTCCTCCAGGGCTTAGATATTGCTACACAGCCCAGGATGGACTCCAGTTCACAGACAGCTAGCCGCTTCTGCCTCTGAGTGTTGAGACTAAAGGTGTTAGCTTATTTGTATGGAACCTAATGTGTGTTTCTCTTTTTCTATGTGTTGCTAGAGACTGAACCCAAGGATTCATACATGCTGGTCACTCCAGCACTGAGTTGCATACCAAGCCCTCTTCAATGTTTCTGATAAAGGGTCTACATTGTCTAGCCTGCCCTTACCTTTGGAACCTCTACCTCCCAAAGTGTTGGGACTATAATATATCTTCTCTTCAATAATTCCTGTCTACTGACTGGATTCTATTTTTCCCCCGAGGGAAGTTCATTATTGGTTTGTCTAGAGACTCTAACTGAATGAAGTCTGTCTCATCTAGACACACGGGGCTGATGGTGTTTCTGCTCAGAGGTTTTTCTCATTTCCTGACTTCCACCTTACTTCTTTACACTGACTTTTCTGCCCATGTAAGCACATCTTCTATGCTATGCTGATAGTTCACACGTGGGCCAAGCAGACGTCCGAAGTTCTGGCTCTTTTCTTTTCTTTTTTTTTTTTTGGTTTTTCGAGACAGGGTTTCTCTGTGTATCCTTGGCTGTCCTGGACTCACTTTGTAGACCAGGCTGGCCTCGAACTCACAGTGATCCGCCTGCCTCTGCCTCCCAAGTGCTGGGATTAAAGGCGTGCGCCACCACCGCCCAGCTAGTTCTGGCTCTTTTCAAGTGTGTCCTCCTTGTGTCCTGTCATGTACACCTAAGCTCCACCAACCATGAAATGTGGGGCTACCCTGTGTTCATTCTGATCTCTGCTGCTCATGAACATAGCTTCTGGCCAATACAGGATATGTGGGGTTTCTTTTTTAAGATTTATTTTTACTTTATTGTGTATGCCTGAATGTAAGTACACTGTATGCATACCTGATTGTCTACAGAGACCAGAAGAGGGCGCCAGATCTCCTGGAGTTGTTGAAGGTTGTAAATTGTCTAAGTAAGTGTAAGTGAGTGAGGTAAACTTAGAGTCTGGGTCCTCTGCAAGAGCATCAAGAACTCTTAAGTCCTGAGCGCTCTTCAGTGTAGGGAACATGTCCCTGAAGCTGCCTCACTGCCTGCTTTATCCTGGGTTTCAGTGACCTACAGCTTCAAGCTAAAAGAGTCATGGCTTTCCTCATCATCATTTTAATTGATGTTTCAAATTAAGTGAGCCTTCCTTGGAGGCAACTCCAAACCTATTGGTTTTTGTAATCTACCTTGTTTAGTAACTATTCAGAGCTTCTCATGAGATTGGTGGGTCAGGAGCACTAGGCAAGAACTTCACAGACTTAGCTGGATGCTGGCAGCAGCACACACCTTTAATCCCAGCACTCTGAGTTTGGGCCAGCCTGGTCTACAGTGTGATTTCCAGGATAGCTAGGGCTACACAGATAAACCCGGTCAACAAACAAACAAACAAACAAAGAATTTCACAGACTTGGGGCCAGGGTTTTAGTTCAATGTTAGCTTGCCTAACATGCACATGGCTTTGGGTTTGTTCTTTAGTACTAAAGAGAATAAAACGACCTTGATCATTAAGATGTAAAATCTAGTCTAAAATATTTACAGACTAAATACCATGTCTAAGGCTTTCTTTTTTTTGCAATGAGAAAATCAGAGAGGACAAACCAGTAGAAGGGGTCAATGGGATAAGAATGGTCACAAAGGGGCTGGAGAGATGGTTCAGTGGTTAAGAGCACTGGCTGCTCTTCCAAAGGACCTGGGTTCAAATCCAGCACTCACATAGCAGTTCGCAGTTGTCTGCAATGGCACGCCTTTATTCCCAACACTCGGGAGGCAGAGGCAGGCGGATCTCTGTGAGTTTGAGGCTAGCCTGAGCCAGAGATACACAGAGAAAACCTGTCTCAAAAAAACTAAAACAACAACAACAAAAAAGAGTGGCCACAAAATGGTAACAGTCAGGTAGTAAGCCTCTCAGGGTTTAGAGCACAGGACAAGCACACCAGACCATGGGTTCAACCTCCAGCACTGAACAAGTCAGTAGAGGTAATTTCTTTCTGAGTTGTTATGGCACCAACACAGATCATAACTTGTATTCATGTATTTCAGTTTCTGGGCACTGCTTTGAGACCTATCCCTCCCCTGTCCCAGTTTTGTTTTGTTTTGAAACAGAATCTCTTATAGTTTGGGCTGGCCTAGAACTCACTATGTAGCAGAGAGTGGTCTTGAACTTATGATCCACCATCTTCTACCTCTCAAACACCAAGCACTGGTGTTATAGACACAATAAATTTTGCCAATTTTTGTTTTGTTTTTGAGGCAGGGTTTGATAGGCTAGCCTTAAATTGGAGCGCCTCAGCCCATTTCTCATAGAAAAAGAAACAATATGGCCTCAGAGAAGAGGAACAAAACACACAGCACACACCCTGTGCTCTAGTGTCTTCTACTTGTCTCATTCATAGGTTCAAAGGTTTATCTTTTTAGGAAATTTTGAATGGGGACTCCATAAACAACCCAGCTCCTGTTGTTAACATTCTTCTACAGCTTCATTTCACAACATCACTACAAAGTTTTTAAATGTGATTTGATTCACCTTAACACCAGTGGATACACTTAGGCTGAAGTTTTTTCTGCCTACTGTGTATTTTACATCTGACCGTAAGATTCTCAAAGATGAAGGATGTTAACTTCTTCTATACTGAGTGACAGGCGCAGTCAATGTCCTTTAATATATCATTAGTCATTTAGGTTTGTGTTTAAGATTTTAATCATTTTACAGAATTATCTGTTATGTGGCTTTTGGTTATTAGTCCTACAGTATATATACATTATGTGTAGTTTCTCAGTTGCACTTTAAATATGAAAACTGAGTTCAAAGTAAGTTTTCTACTGCACTTCTACTTTCTTTTTTTTTTTTTAAGATTTATTTATTTTATGTATATGACTGCTTTATCTGCATGAACATCTGCAACCAGAAGAGGGCATCAGATCAAGTTGTGGATGGTTGTGAGCCACCATGTGGTTGCTGGGAATTGAACTCAGGACCTCTGGAAGAGCAGCCAGTGCTCTTAACCGCTGAGCCATCTCTCCAGCCCCTGCACTTCTACTTTCATATCACTTTTTCCTTTAAAGATTTTTCTTCTAGGACTGGAGATGTTACTCAAACATCCCTAGCATCATAAGCCAGACTAAAAAAAAAAAAAAAAAAAAAAACCCAAAAACATAAAACCAAGAACACTTGATTCAACATGTTCAGTAGTCTATAGTAAAAGCTAGAGTAGGACAAACTATGCACTATGACATATCCTCCTAAAACACAATACTCACGCATCTGTCGTCTTTGTACATCCATTGAGACTCAGTACTTCAATATTCCTACAGTTTTGTGCAAATGTCCTTTATGGGGGGGAAAAGTTAAAGGTTGTAAGTTGGGCAAATTTTTAGATTAAAAAAAAAAGCATAATACAGTACTGGTTGTTGGCACTGTGATGTCATAACATACAAAATATATATTTGGTTTTCACCCCTAGTTTCCAGGACAGAGATCCTGAGACCTTTGTAATTCCCTGAGTAACAGGTGATAGGAGTGTCATTTGTCCTCATAGTTGCTCTTTGTGTCTTTGTGATCCAACCTCCATAAAAGCCACTGAACAATGGGAGCAGAGCTTTTGGGATGGTGTGCTGGGAGGGTGGCCTGTCACCTCCACAAGGACAGGTGCTCCTGTGTGCAGACTCTTCTAAACCTTGCCCTGTGTAGCAATTCCTCCAGCTATTTATTCATGTGCTTCATGCTAAACTGTTAATAGTACCTAAAGTTCTTTCCTAAATTATCAGACTCATTCTAGCAAATTAGAAAATTTGGGAAGAGTCATGGTAAAACCTGGTTTTATAAGTCATCCACAGAGAAGTGCACAGTAATGTGGGACTTCCAACCAGCATCTGAAACAAGTGCTGACTACTGCAACTGAGCTGGCAGCCTGTGGGGTCTGAGCTAACTCTGGACAGTTAAGTGTCAGGAGTGAATGGAAATACCCCGTCAACATCTGAAAAAATAAAAAAAACTGGCCGTTGGGAGGAAGAAAAACAAACTATTTGTTGTGAGATGTGAATTCAACAGGGCACAAAGTAGTTGGTGGGTCTAAAGAAATTAATTTCCTACAAACCATTCTTTTTCTTTTCTTTATTTTTGATTTTCAAGACAGGGTTTGTCTGTGTAGCCCTGGCTATCCTGGACTCACTTTGCAGACCAGGCTGGCCTTGAACTCACAGAGATCCGCCTGCCTCTGCCTCCCAAGTGCTGGGATTAAAGGCGTGTGCCACCACTGTCCAGCTTCACAAACTGTTCTTTAAAGCTGTTTTCTTCTTTTAATGTTCTCAGAAGGTCTCACTGTGTAGCCCTTGGGTGACTTTGAATTTATAATCTTTCTGCCTTGACCTCTTAATTTCTGGGATTAAACATTCATTTTTTTTTTTTTTTGGTTTTTCGAGACAGGGTTTCTCTGAACATCTCTGGCTGTCCTGGACTCGCTTTGTAGACCAGGCTGGCCTCGAACTCACAAAGATCCGCCTGCCTCTGCCTCCCAAGTGCTGGGATTAAAGGCGTGCGCCACCACCGCCCGCTGTTAAACACTTTTTAAGCTGCCTTAGGTAACTGGGACCTACTTATTAAACCTTGAATTTTTTAACTTTTATAACTTTTTTCTAATATCTGGAACCAATGGGGTGGCAAAGGAAAAATTTTTAAACTGTATATATATACATGTGTGTATATATGTATGTGTATATATATTCTAATATATATAATATAAATACTAATATATATGTATATATATATGTATATATATATATATACACACACACACATATATATTCCTGTTCTGTCTTCATGCACACAGAAGAGGGAATCAGATCCTATTACAGATGGTTGTAAGCCACCATGTGGTTACTGGGAATTAAACTCAAGACCTCTGGAAGAGCAGCCAGTGCTCTTAACTGCTGAGCCATCTTTTCAGCCCCAAAGGAAACCTTTTAAGAAGCTGTCTTTAATCCTTTAAAAGGGCCTAGAAGGGCTGGAGAGATGGCTCAGTGGTTAAGAGCACTGACTGCTCTTCCAGAGGACCTGCGTTCAATTCCCAACACCTACACGGCAGCTCACAACTGTGTGTAGCTCCAAGGTCTGACACCTGACACACACACAGACACACAGGCAGGCAGAACATATTAAAAAGGGGGCGGGGCTAGGGAAAGTTGTTTAAAATTTGGTCCCTTGGTCAGGGTTGGATATAGGGAAAATATGTTCTGTCTAGGCATTGTTGTCTGGCACCAATCCCCCTGCTCAGCCCAAGGGCAGATTTTCCACTTCTTTTTAAAGAATGGTGGGTTCTGAGTTTGTCAATTGTATAGATCACTGGTTAGTAAGGAGACATAAATCATGAAAAGAGAGAGGAGTGGTACTTTTTCTTTTCCTTCAGGCTCAGCCCAGGGGAATTTTACCCCTTCCCAGGGACTGCTTAGAGCAGGCACAAAGAAGAGGGTGTGCTCACCTGGAGGAACTATTTCCCCCTCCCTGTTTTTATACACCTCCTGTAAGAATGAAGGAAACATTTCAAAAGACTGTGTAGAAACAGAACTGCCCATAATTTCACTTTTTGGATCTCAATTTCACAATGACAACACACTGATCAAAAGAGACTAAGACAGACAGGACAGAAACAATAGTAACAGGAGACAAATTAAGGGTGGCCACCACACACTCATAAGCTTGGACAGAGGTATCCAGTGACATCTCACATGGATGCCAGGCCCTGGATCAGCAGCCCCATTTGACCTTTCCTATGTATCCAAACAGATGGCATCTTAACCAGACTCACCTCCAGGGGTGACAGACCAGATGACTTTGTAATTTGTTTCCTTGCGGGGTGGAGGTGTCAGTCCACTCTGAAGTGTCATGCATCTCTTGACAAAAGGAAGTCCTTCCCGTGGACCTTGACTATCTCTGGTTGCACACCCCACACAAGTCCTCTGACCACCACATTCTTCCTTGCTCCCAAGGGCTTCAAGACCCCCCATATCTTGAGTTCTGGTCTCTGGGATCTTGGTGGGACCTCCACAAATGTTGTGGAGTATTCACCAGAGAAGACTGCTCAAACATGGATTTAAGCCAAGAGCTTTATTAGCTGGTAGGTAACTACACTGGGTGTTCAGGATGCCAGTGTAGTCCCTAGCCTTTCTCATGGTGAGATTTTAAGCACAAAAACCATGTCCTGGGTTGACATACTTCAGTTAACAAGAACAGTTAGCCAGAAGGAGAACCACAGAAGCCATGGAGTTAGTTGTGAATTGTGCTAAGGTCTGGGACACTGGTTACACTAACATGTCGAGTATCTAGATACATTGTTGGGATAAGTTGACAGAGTTGCTAGATAGAATTAAGAATGCTAAACTGAGTTTCATATCATTCAGGTTTTTCTTTTTGATGCAAGGTCTCACAGAGCCAATGCTAGCCTTGAACTCCAGATCTACCCTCATCTGCTGGAAAGAAGTATGTGCACCATGTCCAGTTTGAATATTTTGAACATAATAGTACATCCTAGGTATTTCACAAGTAATACTTGAATCTAATCTGGGTGGTGGTGGTGGCGGCAGCACACACCTTTAATCCCAGCACTAGGGAGGCAGAGGCAGGTGGATCTCTATGAGTTGCAGGCCAGCCTGGTCTACAGAGCTACATCAGTCTCTTGGACTCCTGGCTTGCTCCTGGCCTCTTGGCCCTTGTTCCCTCTCTTTCTCTCTCTCTCTCTCTCACACACACACCTCCCCTCTTCTCATGGCCAGGTTCACTTTGAACTCTTCTAGATGT
>CAJQZJ010000151.1:1615675-1630891 GCA_907164525.1 Lophiomys imhausi | reverse complement strand
TGCCTCCCAAGTGCTGGGATTAAAGGCGTGCGCCACCACCGCCCGGCAACATTCATTTTTGTGTCAACAAAAGCTGAAAATGACTTTATCTTTGAGTTAACAACAGTCTAAAAAACCAACTACTCAAGGTCCCCAAAGAACTATTTCAAAGTGGAGCATTTGGAAACTTCATCTCTTTTCTGTTCTACCTGGTATGTAGCACAGACTGGGTCCACTGGGATTGTTAGGGCATGCTACTACAACCTGGGTCCCCTCTTCCTATTAGATATTTTTGTTATAACCAACGTATATGCTTGCATTTTAAACAGCTTAGAAATTTAAAAGCTACTTCAGTGTTTAGCCTTTTCTGAGTGAGAGGGTGCTGCTCTTTACCTCAACCTAAGAGGTTAACAGTTAGTCTAAACATACCTTAATGCATTGTCTCCTACTCCGAGACACCCACGAAGACTTAACTTCCGTAAGAAGCCTCCACATCGTTTTGAAATATTCTCCACAACCCGGCCCTGTAGAGACAGGAGCAAAAAGACAGCCTATGTTACTTCTTTTGACAAGAATACGTCCAAATTTTAAAAACAATTTATAAACAGCAAGAAAGATTTTAAAGTATGAAAATTATAAGAAAATTTCAAAAAATGCCAGGCATGGTGGTGCACTTTAATCCCAGTACTTGGGAGGCAGAGGCAGGTGGATTTGTGTGAGTTTGAGGCTAGCTTCGTCTATAAAATGAGCCAGAGACACACAGAGAAACCCTGTCTCAAAAAACCAAAACCAAAAAAAGAAAATTTCACCTTACTCTTGAGACAGCCTTTCTGATTAATCTATGTACCATTAGGTACATAGGTACCTTAAGATAATAGCATTAGGTACATAGGTACCTTAAGGTATATAGCATTAGGTACATAGGTACCTTAAGATAATAGCATTAGGTACATAGGTACCTTAAGGTATATAGCATTAGGCCTTGCTACTGAGCCATTTCTTTAGCTTTATTATTTTTTTTTATTAAAGATTTATTTTATTTATGCCAGGCATGGTGGTGCATGCCTTTAATCCCAGCACTTGGGAGGCAGAGGCAGGTGGATCTCTGCAAGTTCAAGGCCAGCCTGGTCTACAAAGTGAGTCCAGAACAGCCAGGGCTACACAGAGAAATCCTGTCTCAAAAAAAAAAAAAAAAAGATTTTTATTTATTTATTATGTATACAGTGTTTTGTCTGCAGGTATGCCTGCAGGCCAGAAGAGGGCACCAGATCCCATTATGGATGGCTGTGAGCCACCATGTGGTTGCTGGGACCTGAACTCAGGACCTCTGGAAGAACAACCAGTGCTAACAACTGTAGAAAAAAATGGCTAATTAAATTACTTAACCAGTATTACATTATCATTAATTGGTTCAGCAGTTG
This sequence comes from Lophiomys imhausi, assembly GCA_907164525.1. Taxonomy (NCBI): domain Eukaryota; kingdom Metazoa; phylum Chordata; class Mammalia; order Rodentia; family Muridae; genus Lophiomys; species Lophiomys imhausi. Next base: position 1,629,491 of record CAJQZJ010000151.1, on the reverse strand, counting down.
TTAATCCTTAACTTGCCATTATAAATGAATACACACAGACACTGAATGGATTTTAGCAAGTCTTGGCCTGAATTGTGCAATCCTAGCCCATCTAAGCTAGTTCATAATTCTATTACCCAAATATGACCCCATATATACATACGTCCCTTTGGACTGTTATTCTTTATGTTATGTCGACGTTCCAGGCCACATGGAATGATCTTCTTTAATCTACCCCATTGTGTGTGTCCTCCTTCTTCCTGCTCCTGGCTTCTTCTCCCCAAGATGCTCTGTCTCAGAAGCCTGTACACCTTAGTCCTGCCTAACTCCCTCTTTGCCCAATCTCAGGCCTCAGCATTTACTTAACCAATCAGAGGCAATGTAAGTAACACAGCAAGCAAGACCAATTAACATTTAGAATGCTTAACACCACCATCAATTCCCTCTGAGCCATCTCTCCAGCCCTTTAGTTCTGTTGATTTTGAGACACAACTCCTGTAGCCACGGCTAGCAGATTACTATGTAGATAAGGACAAACTTGAACTTTGTGTGGTGAATGCACACGTATGCAGGTGCATACAGAGGTCAGGGGCTGTTGCCAGGATGTCTTCTCTAATTGCTTCTTCATTTCATTTTATTTATTTGTTTGCTTGTTTGTTTTGGTTTTTGTAGAGAGGGTCTCTATGTAGTCCTGTCTGGCCTTGAACTAAGAGATCCTCCTGCCTCTGTCTCTGGAATGCTGGAATTAATGATGTGCACCACCATGACCGGTTATCATTTTATTTTTTTGAAATAAGGCTTCTCCCTGAACCTCTAGAGCTTCCACTATGGTGGAATAGCTGGCTAGCATGCTTCTAGGATGCATCTGTCTCCATTTGCCTCCCTTAGTTCTGGGTGACAGGTGTGCCTCCATTCCTGACTTGTACAAATGCTAGGGATCCAAACTCCAGTCTTTCTGTTTGTATGGCAAAGACTTTATAAACTCAACCATCTCCCAAGCCCTGACCTTGTACTTCTTTCTGGTCTTCTGGGCTCTACTTCTATGTGCTGGGATTAGTTTATCTATTTTATCTATGTAGTTTATCCATTCTTCATTGTCTCTAAAAATTAGCTCCATTTTTGTTCCTCCAAGAATCAAAACACAAGTCAAAATAAACACAAATACCATTCCAACAAGTTTAAGCCTGTTTACTGTACAAGAAATAAAACAAGTTGATTTACATTACCAAACAGGTTTGAATCTTAGTACCCTCTTCCCAAACCTGGAGAAACACTTCGTTGTTGTTGTCATCATTTTGTTTTGAGATAGGGTCTCACTGTGTAGTCAGGTTGGCCTCCAGCTCATATTGGTTTGCCTAACTCTGCCTAAATTAAAGGCCGGTGCAATCATGCCCAGCAAAGAAAATCCTCTTGAGAATATTGGAGGCTTCCATGAAGTTCAGCTGTACCAAATATAGTAACATCTTCATCTGGGAAACAAGACTGAAGCCAGGCATGCATGGTGGTGCACACCTTTAGTCCCAGCATTCAGGAGGCAGAGGCAGGAGGATCTCTGTGAGTTCAAGGTCATCCTGGTCTACAAAGTGAGTCCAGGCCAGCCAGGGCTCCACAGAGAAACCCTATCTTTTTTTTTTTTTTTTTAAAGTTTTTTCTTTTCCTTCCTTTTTTTTTTTAAAGATTTATTTTATTTATTCTATGCATATGAGTGCTCTATCTGCATGTACACCTGCATTCCAGAAGAGGGCACCAGATCACATTGTGGATGGTTGTGAGCCACCATGTGGTTGTTGGGAATTGAACTCAGGACCTTTGGAAGAGCACTAGGCAGTGCTCTTAACTGCTGAGCCATCTCTCCAGCCCGAGAAACCCTATCTTAAAAAACAAAAACAAAACAAAAAGACTGATACAGCTAGGATTAATGCTGAAGTAGTGATGAATTAAGTGGGGCCACACACCACAGTTATACCTCAATATCCCTCTGGAAGTCAAACAGGTCGATTCGCTGCCAGTTGCTGCCGTCCAGAGCTAGGACATTCCAGGCCTATTGTGAACAAACAAAGATTGAATGAATAGAGGTTGAAATGAAAACAGAAAAAAAAAAAAAACAAAAAACAAACCAGAACCTGTAATATTTAAATTCACAATTCAACCAACCAATAACCAAGATTGGCAAAAACGTCCTCAGTCCCTGTGAGTACCTCCAAGCACCCCATAGAATGGTGGTGCAGCACTGGGCACACAGTGGCAGGAAGTTGTGGATGATCCTTCTCTAATTGTGTTTTCCTTATTAACAATGCACTCACTCAGCTATGCTCCGTAATCAATCAATATCTGTCCAACTTGACTCAGGGACAGTTGGATTTCATTGTCTGTCTCACTGGGGATCAAATCCAGGAGCATGTACATGCTAGGCAAGCATGAGTTACTTGCTTTAGGAAAGGCCTTGCTGTGCAGGCTGGGCTGACCTCCAGCTCCTGATCTCTTGCTTCAGCCTCAACAGTCTTAGGATGCCAGGCCCAGGACTCAGTGGTAACTTTAAAACTGCAAACTTAAACTGTTTAAATATCTCTTCAATAAACTGGATGCAGTAAGAACATTTGTAATGCTTTTCAACACTCAGGACTGGGTGAGAAAGGACTTCAGCAGGAGCTGACTTGTTGTGGATCCTTTGGTATTTTAAAGCCTTTAAAAGCTTCATCTAATTAAATAAGAAAAACCAGATACTGTTCAGAATGGTAATATATGGACTATGGCGTGTGTTTGAGACAAGGTGTTATTCTGTAGCCCAGGTGTCCTCAAACTCAAGATACTGTGAAGATAGGTATGAACGACCACATCCAGCTTTACAGTATTCTTTATTACAACAAATTTAAAGAAGCAATTTAGTGAAGGTTATACTTATAGCCATGTCTCTGAATTTTTTTTTTTTTGTGACAGGGTCTCACTGTGCAGCCCTGGTGACGTGGAACTCTCAGAGTCCCCTCAGCCTCTGCCTCCCAAGTGATGGGTTAAGGGCTTGGGCCACCATGTTCTACTTCTCTCCAAAATTTCCAAAACTAAATTCTGGGTATTCTGAGAAACCCAGGGGTAACTGTCATACGATCAGCAAGAAATATGTCAGGGGTGTGAGGGTAAGTAAATAGTTATTCTAAAACTAGGTAAATTTCTCACACGGTCAAAGTTACTTTTCTCTTTGTGGCTTCAGATTTTTCCAGTGTTTTTTGTTTCTGTTTTGTTTTTCTTCCTTTAAATAGTTGGCCATGGGAAGTAACAAATAAAACTCTTAAAAACCACATGTTTAAGAAATTCTTGGGCTAAATATCTGATTGTGTGCTGATCCTTGCCAGATTCTTCACTGGTAGGAACATGCAGACCTCAGCCAAAAATCAGGGATGACAGGGTCCTCCCTATGGTCTGCCTCAAAAACAAAACAGAACCAAATCTCAAAGCACTGGCAGTGTAGCTCGGCGTCAGGCCTGGCCGATGCACTCCAGGCACTAGACTCAATCCCAGAACGGCAAGAGCAAAGGCTCCCTCCCAATACAATCTGTATCGGATCAGCAGAATACCAACGCACTAATGGACCAGATTTAATGAGATTTGGCACAGTTCCCTCCTTTCCTTAAGTGAAAAACACAATTAAAGCTCACGTGTGAATAACCCTGGATGATGACTTCAGTTTATATGGAGTCAGAGAGGAAAATTTGCTCACTTTTAAGAATACTTGCATGCAAAAGACCATACAGTTACTGTGACAAAAACAGCATTCAGAAATCACAACTGCTTATTGTTTCCAAAATGGTGGAAGTTGTGCATATAATTGTATAAAAGCAAATAAGTATAGCTTTTAGGATGGAGAAATTACTTTAAAAGTATCATAAAGGAGAAATTTCTACATTAAGATTTTTGGTTTTTCAAAGACAGTGGTAGTAGGTTATTTTGGTGGTTTGATGAGACACTTGGATCCACTCAACAAGGAGGAAAACTGTACTTCACGGGATCTTAGTGCTGGTTTACTCTGTAGCTTTTTCCTCCTCTCCTGTCAGTTTTGAAGGAAAGACTATGTGGAGATAACATGAGGATTTGATGCTCAAGAACCTTTAATACATCCATGTGCATGTCTATGTGCTGATATAAAATGAACTATAGAAATAGCAAAAAGTGACTTCCTTAGCTAATTTGCAGGGTTAACGCTTTCAATGTAGCATGTCCTTTCTGTTTACATCAACAGTTAAATCTGTTTACTGCAACAGTACAGAAAACAGAATCCAGTCATAGAATGACATGGCACAGATGGGGTATTCTGAGTAAAATACTTTCTTCTGTAAAATATACAAGTAACATCTAAAATAACAGCCAACTATGGGGGCTATCAGCCCCAGTGCCAGGAAAAGGTCCCCTATAACCATTATCAGCCATCTTACCCTGGAGACCTGAGCACAGCGACACAGGGTAACAACATCCAAGAAAGAAAATATCCTGAGAAGAAAACAGAGGGGACAACCTTTTATCATTCCTCTCACTCTTATAGGAACTCTGTCTCTTATATAATCTTTCTCCCACCCACCCAATTCTGTAGTCCAAGACAACCTCCAACTCACACGCCTCCTCCTACAACAGCCTCTGGAGTGCTAAGCTTAAAGGTGTGTAACTATCTAGTTTTTTCTTTTTTAATTAAAACGCTTTAGGGTGCAAAATAATAGGTTTCATTATTTTTCATTCATGCATATCGTTGTACACTGCTCACAGCCATCTCTCTAGTACCCTCTCTTGTCCTCTGGTCCCCATCTTGCTAGTCCCCTTTCCACCCTCAAACAATTGTTTAGGAAGTTTCTCTTGAATTTAGCCTATAATAATGACATGTACACAGTATCAGAACACCTCCATCACCCAGAGGGAGAAGTTATTTCAAACAAGTACAAATATACCCTAAGTAATTTACAAACAAAACAAAGCAAAAACCCTCCTCCCACATTGAAAGACATAGAGCTGAGGGCCAGTTCTGAGTCTAACTACATAAAGTACGTATAGTTCAGGGACATTAAGCGCTGGCTTTCATTAAGTAACCATTACCACCAACCTCTAAAACTTTATCTGGTCAAACCGAAACTTTATATTTAACAGTTAACTGGCCATTACCTCTCTTTCAGTCCTTGGCAACTACCATTCTACTTTCTTTCTGGGCAAGTACTTGCTATTATTTCATTTTTAAGGTCAAATACTAGTTCATGGTCCGTAAATACTATATTCTGTACATCCATCAATGAATACTTATTTGTGTTACTTACGGTTACTACAAATTCTGTTCCTGTGTACACAAATGTCTGTTTGAGTCCCTGGTTACAACTATTTCAGGTATATACCCAGAAGCAGAACTGCTGAAGCACTGTTTGTTCTGCAGAGCTCTTATTCTGTTACATATCAATTCTAACATCTTACACACCTATTTAACAGTGCAAAAATGCTCCAATTTCTCTAATTTTGGTAATGTTTATTATTTTTTGTTTTTTAACAGGCATACTCACGGCTAAGAAATAAGAGTTAGCACTTCTTTGTGCCTCTGTGGTTGGTGTTTTGAGACAGAATCTCACTCTGTAGACCAGCTTGGCCTCAAACTCTGAGCAATTCTCCTGCCTTGACTGCCCAGGTACCACATTTAAGTCACCACGCAAAGTTTGGGAATTTTCTGATGTGCTTCTTGGCCATTTGGACATTTTCTTAGAAAATCACCTATTTACGTCCTTTAGTCATTTAAAGATCAGGTACTTTGTGGGTTTTGCTGTTGCACTGTGAAGTTCTTTGGGCAGGCTGCCCACGAGTTACTGTACACTTGTATGTTCCAGTTCTCACTAGTTAGCCCAGGCCTGTCTCCAACTCACACAGACTTGACCACCTCTGCCATCCAAGTGCAGGGGTTAAGAATGTGTGTTTCCATCCACAGCTCACATGTGTTTAGATTCAGATTTATTTAATTGTCTGTATATGACTGTTTTGCCTGCATGCATGTATATGTACAACCTGCAATACCTGGTCCCTATGGGCATCAGAAGAAGGCATGACATCATTTGGAACTGAAGTTACAGGTAGACATGAGACACCATGTAGGTGCTGGGAATCAAACATAGACACACTATACGAAAGGAAGTGCAGGGGTGGAGGGAGGGGGAGGTAATAGAGACGTAACTTGAAGTAATATATAAATGTTAAAAAAAAATAGAAGTGGTCTAAACTGCTAAGCCACCTCTCCAGTCTACCTCCTGTGAGGTCTCGTGTCTTTTTTAGGGGGATGAGGAATTGAGACAGGGTCTCTCTAAGTGACCCTCGCTGTCCCAGGGCTGGCGCTCACACACACACTCTCTCTCTCTCTCACTCACTCCCATCTTTTTTATGTGTTTTACAAATGATCCTGGCCTTGTGATGGTGGTGCACTCCTTTAATCCCAGCACTTGAGAGGCAGAAGCAGGCAGATCTATGTGAGTTTGAGGCCAGCCTGGTCTACAGAGTGAGTTCTAGGAAAGTCAAGGTTATGTAGGGAAAACCTGTCTCAGAAAGAAAAAAAAAAGAAAAAAAAAGAAATGATCTTCTTGTCACATATCTGGAGAGGCCACACCAGACATATGATCTTGTTATCTAGATACTTCCAGCACCATTACTTTAACTGAAGTGATATTCAGTAAATATGCAAGCCTTATTCAACCTGCACCTTACAGAGCACAAGAGATACTTTTATTGTGTCAGACTTCCACCGGTGCATTAAATACTTGGTGATCACAATTTCAGGGATCATGACACCGTTACATGGCTATGTTGCTGCTTAGTACACTGGTATGGCAACATGAGGGGAATATGTGGTAGCCAGAAAGCAAAAAGAGAGGCAGAATGTGGCCAGGATCCCAATATTCTCCCCTCAGGGGCTCATTACCAATAACCTAATGTACTTCAACTAGGCCTAAGGATAGAACTAAGGGTTCTATCACCTCCTAATAGAACCAAAGACTAAGGACCAAGTCTTTAACACATGGGCCTTCGGAAGACATTCAAGATCTAAAACTATACCAACAATTAACAGCTTTATTATCTGTATTACCATACTGAGCTGTCTGGAGAGTTCTATTGCTTTAAAGTAGGAGGGGCTGGAGAGATGGATCAGGGGTTAAGTGCACTTGTTCTTGCAGAGGACCTGAGTTCCACTCCCAACACCCACAAGGTGACTCACGACCATCTGTAACGCCAGTCCCAATGCATGTGGTGCACACACACACATAAAGGCAAACACACATAAAATAAATGATTAACTTAAAAAAAAAACCCACTGGTTGATTCTCGGAACCCAGAGGGTAACTCACAACCATCTGTAACTCCAGTCCCAGGGGATCCAATGCTGTCTTCTGGCCTTTGTAGTCACTGTACATATGTGGCACACAGACATACAGACAGACAAAACACATATACACATAAAGCAAAAAAATGTGCTGAAGGAATACTACTGACATTTCTCTTTGACCTTATGGAGCAATTAGTAACACCATTTTCTCTGCAAAAGCCATCAGAGCCATGCTCTGTGGTAAAGGAATGTCAGCCACTGTGGGTGTGCTGGGAAGAAAAACTTTCTTTTTTTACACTTACTCGTTCACTGTAATGATGATCACCAAGGATGAAGAAGATCAGACACAGGCTATGGAATAAGGGAACAAGCTGAGCTCCCATGCCCTTCCCAAGAGCCCCTTCCCAGAAGTCCCTTCCCAGGCTGACCTAATGCTCAGTTATCAGGAAGCTCCTGGCTTTTTTTTTTTCCTGAAGAAATATAAAAGTAGATGAGTGGCTTCAAACTCAGAGATCCACCTGCCTCTGCCTTCCAAGTGCTAGGATTAAAAGCATGCACAATCACACCCGGACAACTCTAGGAGTTTGAAGCCATCTTGGTCTACATCTTGAGATCCTGGCCAATCAAAACTACAAAGTGAGATCATGTCTCAAAAAACAAACAAAAACACCAAACAAACAAAAGAATATTTACACTCTATGACCTCTTAAGAAATCCAAGTTTTAATGTTTGTTCTCTCTAGAACTCAGGTAGAAATTTGGTGTCAATGGAACAGCCATAAGGGTTTAGTTTAAGTTTACACCTTAAGCCTGCTATGGTGGTTCATCTTAGCACTCATGAGGCTGGGTCAGGGTGACTGCTGAAGGTTCAAGGCCAGTCAGAGTTACACTGATAATACTCTTTCTCAAACACACCAAAGAAAAAAAGTATATTGGAACTTTAAGAGGAAGTTAGCTTATGAGGTGACTAGATAGTGTTTTTATCAGGGATAACATCCTTATTAAGAGTAGACCCTTTCTTTTTTTTTTGAGACAGAGCTTCTCTGTTTAGCCATTGGCTCTCCTGGAACTCACTTTGTAGACCAGGCCGACTCAAACTCACAGAGATCCTCCTGAGTGCTGGCATCAAAGGCCAACATTCTCTATCTTTGACTATGTTACAATGTATTGAGCAGGTGGTCACCAAATAGCAACACCTTGATCTTGGACCTCCCAGTCTCCCAAACTCTTGAGAAAGAAACTTCTGTTCATTACACATTGTATCTAGGCTCCGGTATTCCGTCATACCAGCCCATGTGTCGTGCTATCCTAAACTTACGAAATGTCTGGCTGAGAGAAACTGCACTTACAGGAACCCTAATTGAAGGAGGCCTTCAGTTCCTTCACGTGTGCTAAATTATGCTGGACACTCTCACTCCTCAGCATCTTCTTCATTCCAGCTGATTAGTCAGGGTCAGTTATAGGACTGGTTCAGGGTTAGACTAACTGGGCTAAGATGTGAGAAAAAGACTTTACTAAGGATCAATAATTTACCTCTTCACTCAGAGAGAACACAGAAAGAAAGACAGTAGCCTGGTATTTGCGGGCATTCATTATGTACCCATAAGGAGAAGCAGCTTTAGGGTCAATGTGAGGCTGGATACCTTAAAACACAGGAAGAAATTTGCTTAAAATCTTGTAGATCCAGGCCGGGCGGTGGTGGTGCACGCCTTTAATCCCAGCACTTGGGAGGCAGAGGCAGGTGGATCTTTGTGAGTTCGAGGCCAGCCTGGTCTACAAAAGTGAGTCCAGGACAGCCAGGGCTACACAGAGAAACCCTGTCTCGAAAAAACCCCCCAAAAAAAAAAAATCTTGTAGATCCCTAAACCAATCAACCTTATAGTCTGTTTTGTTGTTGTTTTTTGTTTTTTTGTTTTTACATATTACTTTACATGAGATAATCTCCTTATTGTTTAGTTGGAGTTGGAGTGTTAATTACTGGCACTTGAACAACTTTACGTCAAACTATCAGAAGTTTCCAGTTTTTAGATGCTAGTATTCTCTGCTACATAGGATGTTACAAGGTGCCATAAAAATCTGTGGTTAAATTTGCTATAGAACATTATCTGGTAGTTAAGTAGATCTCCATTTGTGAAAGCTAAGAAAAGCTTTAGCTTCAAGTAGTAGTAAAAGCTCTTGCCAATAAGTCCGGTGACTTGACCTCAATACCAGGATTCATATGGAGGAAGGGATAAACCAATCCCCACAGTCTAGTCCTTTGACTCCCACACACATCCACAGATGGCCCCCGAATATCTAGGCTGCAAAGCCAAATTTCACTGTCTACCAGACACACTCCCTACGTACTCCAGCCCAGGCAACTACCACTCTACATTCTGCTGCCGTGGATGTGTCTATTCAAGGACATTTCCTATAACTGGAATAGAGTAATAAGGCCCTTGGGGTCTAACTTCTTTCAGACATACATAGAACATATCCATACTTTATTCTCTTTATTAAGATAAAGAAATAGTCCAGTTTATGGCTATATCACATTGTTTACTCTTCAGTTTATGAATAATTGAATTACTTATACTTTTTTACTATTGAGAGTAATGCTGCTATAACCATTCCAATTATTTCCTTACATTTGTTTATTTGGGGGGCAGGGGTCCCAGGGATCCAACACAGGTCTTCACATTTGGTGGCAAATGTCTTTGTTCACTGAGCCATTTTATAAGTCCTCATTCCAATGTTAATATTATTGGTTTTTCGAGACAGGGTTTCTCTACGTATCTCTGGTTGTCCTAGATTCACTTTTGTGGACCAGGCTGGCCTTGAACTCACAGAGATCTGCCTGGCTCTGCCTCCCAAGTGCTGGGATTAAAGGAGTGCATCACTACACTCAGCCATTACAGACAGCTGTGACTGCCATGTGGGTGCTGGGATTTGAACCAGGGTCCTTTGGAAGAGCAGCCAGGGCTCTGAATCACTGAGCCATTTCTCCAGCCTCTCCAGTTACTATTATTATTCTAACTATAAAAGTGGGAATGCTGGTGATATGATATTTCTTAGCTTTTTGAGAACTGCCAGGCTGTCTTTTTTTCCATAATGGCTGTACTAATTTTACATTCCTACCAGCAATTTATGAGAGTCAATTTCTCCTCCTTTACTTTAATGTTTTTTTCGAGACAGGGTTTCTCTGTGTAACAGCCTTGGCTCTCCTGGAACTCACTCTGTAGATCAGGCTTGCCTTGAACTCTCAGAGATCTGCCTGTCTCTGCTGGGATTAAAGGTGTGTGCCACCAAGCCCAGCCACTTGCTTATTTGTAGATATGCTCTCCATAGTTAGGGCTGGCCTCAATGTCATAATCTCCCAGTCTCAGTCCCCTGGATGCTGGGATTACAGGTGAGTGAAAGGCGTCACTATGTCAAGCAAAAAAGATGATTTTGGGTTCCACACTGTACTTTTCTGTAAGTTTGAAATTACTCAAGAAAATTTATTCTTTTTCTTTCTTTCTTTTTTTTTGAAACAGGGTATCACTATGTAGCCCTGGCTGTCCTTGAACTCAGATCTGCCTGCCTCTGTTTCTCAAGTGCTGGGATTACAGAGGTACACCACCACATACCCTGTCTACCCTCTTCATTAAATGATGTATGCCTAGAATGTTACTCTAATAAAATAAGTAAACTTTCAAGAAAAAAAAATCACTATAGCAAATGAGAAAAAAACTAGAATCTGACAGCTGGTAACTGTAAAAATTGTAATACAGTCACAAAAAATGACATAGCAAAAATTCTATTTATTTCTCTACCTAATGGTTCGTGATATGTTATGTGAGAAATGCTCTAGATTAGTAGGTGAGCATGCTGGTTGATGTTAATAGCCTGACTGTTAGGTTACTACAGCAAAAAGGCATTGCCTTTAAAGCTCGAAACAAGACAGGAGTTACCTTCATTCAACATGACTTACACATTCTATGTAAAACAATAATGGAAAAAAATCCCAGTACAAATTACAAATGACAGATGTTTTTATATGTGATGTGACAATGTAGACGATCTATGAAGCAGCTCAAGCTATGGGGACAATAAGCTGAGTATGGTGGCTTAGCCTATAATATTAGCACCTGGGAGTCCAAGACAGGAAGACTGTCAGTTTGCGCAGAAGATCTTGTTATTGATAAAACAAAACCAGGCTGGCAGATGCCTGTAATCCCAGCACTTGGGAGGTGGAGGTCCAACCATCAAGTGCAGAGGGATGGCCTTCAGTGAGACCTATCTCAAAAATAGCAAAAACCAACCAAAGAAACAAACAACACCACTCCCTGTGATAAGTTACATAAAAAGCAACAATTAAAAACAAACTCAGTTAAAAATTACATCAGGGTGTGGATAGCCTACTGTATCTCAGTACTTGGGAGGCACAGGCAAGTGAACTATGAGTTTGAAGTCAATCTGATCCACATAGTGAATTTCACCATAGCCAGGGCAATGTAAAGAGATCCTGTCTCAAAAATAACAAACAAATAAAAAACACAAATCACCCCTGTAACGATGGAATTAAGACGAATGGACTGGGGGAAGCTCACTGGCACAGTGCCTGTCTAGTATGTCCAAAGCCTTGGGTTTGATTCTTAGCACTCAACAAGAGAAGCACAGGACAGCAGGGATTTCAGTGTGTGCTTGTGCAGCTTCGGCTGGCCTGAAACTTACTGTGTAGCCCAAGCTTGTCTCCAACTGAGAAAAAAGTTTTGAGGTGGAACTGTACTTGCTTATCCTATTTGCCAACCCTCCTCCATTCCTTCCTTTCCTCATGGAGATGGTAACAAAAACAAGAAAAGTGCTAGGCTGAGTTCATAACATGGCTGACCATCTTTGGACCTTAAATCTTCCACACAAAATACTAGTTGTAGAAGCCTTTTAAAATCTTTTATTTGGGCCAGGCATACTGGCACATACGTTTAATCCCAGCACTCAGGAGGCAGAGGCAGGCAGAGCTCTGTCTATAGAGTGAGTAGCCTGGTCTACAGAGTGAGTTCAGGAAAGCCAGGGATACAAAAAAAAATCTGTCTCACACACGCAAAAACCACTGCCACCAACAAAATCTTTTATTTGGAGCTGGAGAGATGGCTCAGCGGATAAGAGCATTGGTTGTTCTTCCAAAGGACCAGGGTTCAAATCCCAGCACCCACACGGCAGTTTGAAACTGTCTCTAATGACCAGGCATGGTGGCACACGCCTTTAATCCCAGCAATGGGGAGGTAGAGGCAGGCAGGTATCTCTGAGTTCAAGGCCAGCCTGTTCTACAAAGTGAGTCCAGGACAGCCAGGGCTACACAAGAAACCCTTTATAAAAAAAACAAAAGAAATAAAATAGAGTCTCATTCCCTCTTTCTCGTGTTGCATGGGTTCTGGAGATCACACTCGGGCCATCTGAGTTTACAGCAGCGCTGAGCCATCCTGTTGGTTCAAGTATGAGAAACTATTAAACAGTTCATGAAGAGTATCATGCTTGCCAAGTGTGGGGGGCAATCCTCTAACCCCAGGACTCTGGAGACAAGAGTTTCAGGCCAGCCAGGGCTATGACCTGGCCTCAAAACAAACAAACATTCCTCTCATGATCTACTGACTGATGGACACTAATATTGCTCATTATTAAACACGAAAATGTTCAATATCATGAATTTCTTATTTTAATTTCATGATTTGAGAAAGGGTCTTTGGCCCAGGTTGGTCTTGAATTTACTCTACATCCAAGAACAGCCTTCAATTCTGGATCCTTCTGCCTCCACCTCTGAGGTGTCAGCACACTCAGATCAGACTAATTTCTTTTTGTTGTTTTTTGAGAGAAGGTCTCTCTATAGCTCTGGCTGTCCTGGCATTCACTCTGTAGATAGGCTGGTCTCTGAGATCTGCCTGCCTTTGCCTCCCAGTGCTGGGATTACAGGCGGGTGTCACCATGCCCAGCTTCAGACTGCCTCTGCCTCCCAAGTGCTGGGATTAAAGGCGTGCGCCACCACCGCCCGGCTTCAGACTGATTTCTAATGGATCCATGTGAATGATGTCTAATCAACATTCAACCACAAAAAGGGACTGACAGCCACATGAAGCAAGGGGGACATCAGAGACAGATTTGTACTCAGGCCTCCCCATCTGTGAGGGATTGTGTCTAGGGGACCTTAACACATCACCCAATACCACAATCCTTGTGATATGTCCCTTATATAAAGCAGAACATCAAAGAATTTTTTAGCGTGTCTATGCCTTTAACAGGGGGAGCATTTAGAAATATAAAATCTTAAAGAAAATGCAGATAACCACAAACAGTGGGAAGCAAGAGACCCAGACTGAGGAAATGCGAATTGGACCCAAACACAACTGACTTCTGAAGAGTGCATGCAAGGACTCTACTCCAAGCAGCCACGGCTGAAAGAAGCCCAGCCCAAGCGCAGTAGTGCACTTCCGCACTGGGCAGAGGTGGAGACCGGGGCCGCTCAGCCCAAGCGCAGTAATGCACTTCTGCACTGGGCAGA
>CAJQZJ010000151.1:1570426-1615665 GCA_907164525.1 Lophiomys imhausi | reverse complement strand
GCAGTAATGCACTTCTGCACTGGGCAGAGGTGGAGACGGGGGCCGCTAAGCCCAAGCGCAGTAGTGCACTTCTGCATTGGGCAGAGGTGAAGACGGGGGCCATCGCTCACCTTGAGGCTAGTCTCTTACTCATTGTGACTCTCTCAAAAATTTAAAAGGGCTAGGAGCCAGGAATGAATACACACGCCTTTAATCCCAACACTTGGGAGGCAGAATCAGGGGAAATTTCTGCGAGTTCAAGGCTAGCCTGGTCTACACAGTAAGTTCCAGACTAGTCAGGGCTACATAGTGAGATTCTTGTCTACAAGGAAAAAAGAAAAGATCAAGAAACAGCTCTCCTTGAGCACAATAATTTGTTAACTCTCCAAAAGAAACTGTATGTTCCTTTTCAGTTATGATATTCTACAGAAATGAATATAGAATGTTCTGATTATATACTCAAATACTGAAGGACTCTGAAAATAACTCCCCAAATACCAATTTCTTCCTAGGCAATTCTTTTTTTTTTTTCTTTCCCTTTTCGAGACAGGGTTTGTCTGTATACCAAACCCTGGCTGTCCTGGACTACTCACTTTGTAGACCAGGCTGGCCTTGAACTCAGAGATCTGCCTGCCTCTGTCTCCCAAGTACTGTGATTAAAGGCGTGCGCCACCACACCTGGCTGTTTTTGTTTTCAAGACAGTTTCTCTGAGTATCCCGGCTGCCCTGGACTTGCTCTGTACCTCTGCCTCTTGAGTGCTGGGATTAAAGGCATGAGACACCACGCCTAGCTTCTAGGTAATTCTTAAGCCAAACATCTCTAAAGTGAAGGTTGTGTTTTGTGTCATGGATAATGCTATAACATAGTTTCTCTAAATTAAAAAAAAAAGTACTGTAAAACCCAAATCCTAAATATGGTCTAGGGAAGAGAAGAAATACTGCTTTTTACTGGCTGTCCTGGAACTCTCGCTGCAGACCAGGCTGGCCTTGAACTCATAGAGATCTACCTGCCTCCGCCTCCCCAGTGCTGGGACTAAAGGCGTGCGCCACCACGACCAGCACCATAAAGATCCTTCTAAAACAAAGAGCAATAGCTCTTCATGGAGTCCCCAGCACAGGTAACATTTTAGTACAAATATAAAGCAGTAGGAAAACGGTATGGCCTAGAATCACTCTTCAAAGGACGGAAATTCTTCTATCTATCTTACAATAAGGCAAAAGCAAAGGCAAGATACAAAACTATATGCAGGTCTAAGCTGAAACATTGCCATTAAAAAATTTAAAAACTGTTACAATAAATTTAAAATTCCAGAGAATATAGACCAAGCAGGGGTAACCTGTGACCTTCTGATGCATAATCCCATGAAGGCTGAATGAAGTCTAACACATCTGTAGATGACAACATCAAAAGGTTGGATTCTCCTGATAAACAATGCAAACAGAAAACTAAGAGCAAGTTTTTATTTAGCGTACAAATATGACGCACACCACCAATTGAAACAGAATTAGACTTACCTTAGTAGAAGTTCTTTGGGAAGTTTTTTATTGATTACAGCTTCATCACTGTTTGAGAACATCTGTTAAAAAATAAAAAGAAACAAAAATCATTGCATCAGGCAGTAACATTTTATCATGTTCACAGTTTGGAGGCAATTCCCTCAGGAGAAAGGTTAGAAACTAGTGGGGACTCAACAAAATGGCTGAGGAGGTAAATGCTGCCAAGCCTGATGACCTGAGTTCAATCCCTGGGAGCCACAAGGTAGGAGGAGAATCAATGGCTCAGAGTTGTCCTCTTACCTTCCTCAACGTGTCCACACTTATAAAGTTATAGTGGGAACTGAAGAGATGGCTCAGAGGGATCAAATCTTAGCCTCGTAAGCCAGACTATTTCACCTCAGGAACCACAGCCAGATACAACAGTCCCAAGGTATGGTGGGACAAAAATCAGCTTCCTAAAGTTGAAGTCTTATATCCAATCTAGTGCCTACACTGATCTACTTGCCTCAGAGACTCCTCCCCCTAAACTCAGAAGTTTCCCAACCTCTGATAACATCTCTCTGCAGTCTGTAAAAGGGACTTTCTTTGCTTTGTGAGTTGCTGTTGGAGATCTTATCCCAGCTTCTCCAACTATAGGTGTCTGGGATTATTATTTTTTTAATTTTAATTTTGTTTGGGTTTTTTTTTTTGAGACAGGGTTTCTCTATGTATTCTTTGGTTGTTCTGGACTCACTTTGTAGACCAGGCTGGCCTTGAACTCAGAGATCCACATGCCTCTGCCTCCCGAGTGCTGGGATTAAAGGCGTGCACCACCACGCCTGGCCTGTGTCTGGGATTATTAAAGGACATGATTAATTGAAACCCTCAGCATATCTCCCTACTGAGCCCCCTTCCCAAATACTGGAATGTTGCCTGGCCTTGAAGCCACAGAGATCCTCCTGCCTCTGCCTCCCAGTGCTGAGATTAAAGATGTGTGCCAGCACACAAAGCCCGCCCTTCCTTCCTTTCTTTCAGATTTGTTTATTTAATGTGTATGGGTATTTTGTGTGCATGCACAAATATGTGTACCACACGTATGCCTGGTGCAATGGATCCCTTGGAACTGGAGTTACAGAGAGTTGTGAGCTGCCATGTGGGTGGTGGGAATTGAACCTGGGTCCTCTGAAAGAGCAGCCAGCACTCTTAAACCTGAGCCATCTCTCTAAACCCTTCCCCTTTTTGTGGTTTTTGTTTTGTTTTTTCTCTGTGTAGTACTGGTTGTTCTGGAACTTCTCTGTACACCAGAACTCAAAGATCCACCTGCCTCTGCCAGAGAGCTGGAACTGAAGGCGTGTCACCATGCCCACCTCTAGCCCTGTTTCTTTTTTTTTTTTTTTTTTTTTTTTTTTGGTTTTTCGAGACAGGGTTTCTCTGTGTATCCTTGGCTGTCCTGGACTCACTTTGTAGACCAGGCTGGCCTCGAACTCACAGTGATCCGCCTGCCTCTGCCTCCCAAGTGCTGGGATTAAAGGCGTGCACCACCACCGCCCGGCTAAGCCCTGTTTCTTTTTTTTTAAAAGATTTATTTTATTTATTTTATGCATATATGTGCTCTGTCTGCATGTACACCTGCATTCCAGAAGAGGGCACCAGATCACATTGTGGATGGTTGTGAGCCACCATGTGGTTGCTGGGAATTGAACTCAGGACCTTTGGAAGAGCACTAAGCAGTGCTCTTAACCGCTGAGCCATCTCTCCAGCCCCCTAAGCCCTGTTTCTTAATGATATCTTATTGCAGATTTGAGCCACAGTGTTGGTTTATCTTTTTGTTGTAAGGTTCATGATTTTGATGTACTACACATGAACTCTGTGTAGTACATAGCTAAACTCATAAAGATTTCCTCCTATACTTTATTCTATGAGCCTTACAGTTTCTGCTCTTACATGTAGGTTTATGATTTAATTTTTGGATATAGTATGAGATAAGAACCCACTTGTCCATTTGCATGTGTAGATACTAACTGGCTCATCATCATTTGTTTGACTTTTCCCACTGAGTTGCCTTGGCTCCTTTATTACAGTCACTTGAACCAAAGTACAAAAATGGCTTCTGGACTCTGAATACTGTTCCTTTCAACTACATAAAGTTTATGTCAGTTGCTTATTATTTTGATTATTGTAGCTATATAGTTCAATTTGAAATTAAGACCTTTAAGGGTCTTTATACTTTTTCAAAATAATTTCAGCTATTTTAGACCTTGAAATTTGAGGCTGACTTGTCAACTTCTGCAAAAATCATCGCTGAGAACTGTGACTAGCAAGCACGCCAAGCAGCACTGGAGGGCACGACGGTTCTAAAATTAATGAGTTTTCAAAATTAGAAACATGGATATTATTATTTATTTAGGATTACCATGATTTCTCTCAATAATTTTAGTAATTTTCAGTGCATAAGCTTTTAATGTTTATTCCTAAAAGTATTCTTTTTTTTTTTTTTTTTTTGGTTTTTCGAGACAGGGTTTCTCTGTTTAACAGCTCTGGCTGTCCTGGACTCGCTTTGTAGACCAGGCTGGCCTCGAACTCGCAAAGATCCACCTGCCTCTGCCTCCTAAGTGCCTAAAAGTATTCTTTTTGGTGCTACTGTAAATGAATCACATTTCACTCTAAGACTGCTCAACTCTAGTGTACATAACACATCATCTTTCCATCCTTTTGGTTTTCAACCTACTTGTGCCTTTGAGCCTAAAATGTATCTTTTTTTTTTACATACATACATATATACATACTAACATAAAGTTCAATCTTATTATCTGGTCTTACAACCCATGCCTTTCAAAAAAAAATGCAACAAAACAAAACAAACAACAGGATCTCACTATTGTACCGTTGGCTGGCCTGACACTCACTACACAGAACCAGGCTGGCCTTGAACTAACAAGGATTCACATGTTTCTGCCTCCCAGATGCTGGGGTTTTGTTTGTTTGCTTTTGTTTTTTTTTTTGAAAGAGGGTTTTTCTGTGTATCTCTGGCTGTCCTGGACTTACTCTGTAGACCAGACTGGCCTTGAACTCACAGACACAGAGATCCACCTGCTTCTACCTCCCAAGCGCTGGGATTACAGGTGTGTGCCACTACGCCTGGCCATTACAGACAGCTATAAACTGCCATGTTTGCGCTAGGATTTGAAACCAGGTCCTTTGGAAGAGCAGCCAGTGCTCTTAACCACTGAGCCATCGCTCCAGCTGCCCCACCCCCCTGCCTGTATTAAAGGCGAGTGCCTGGATGACCAGCCACAATGTATGCCTTCTGACTGAAGTGTTTAACCCATTCCTAATTGATTAAACATCTCTCTCATTCTACTTCCTTTCTGAATGTATTACTTTATTTTTTCCATCTTAACAGGCCATTGACTGCCATCTCCTGTGATTCTATACAGGGCCAAAATGGTTTTCCTCCAGCGTTTCTCTAGGGGTTGTACCTGATTTTGTTACCAGCTTCTAACCCATTTGTTTCTTTTCTAGGATTTGCCAGATTCTCAAAGTGGGAGAAGACAAGGAAGGAAAACAGAACATCGTACAGTCTTTCTGAACTTGTCTCTCTTTTACTTCCTTCATGTTTTCAAATAGACATTTTCTGTGGTGCCATTATAATGCCTTTTTAAGGGTTTACTTATTTTATCCATGTAAGGTTTTGCTAGTTTGTATACACCACACATGCCTGGTGCCTATAGAGGTCAGAAGAGGGAGCCTGGTCCTCTGAACTGGATTTCTGGACAGCTGTGTGACATCATGTAGGAGCTGGGCATCAGAAATGCTCCTCTGCAACAATAGTTTTCTTTTTTTGCTCTTTCTGTAGACCAGGCTGGCCTCAAACTGACTGACTCACTTGCCTCTTCATGCATGCGGGGGCTAAGGGCAACTGCCACCACGCTCGGCAAGCTTTCTTAACTGCTAAACCATTTCTGTTCCCTAATTCCTTCATTTAAAAAAAAAAAAAACCTTTTAGGTTATTTTCATAATGGTTGCTCTAGCAATTCCAGTATGCATCTTAACGAGTCACAATTTGCTTCACATTGCTCATTTCCTATAAAATACAGAAACTATACTACAAGAACTCTACATTCCTTTTCTTTTTTGCTATTATATATTTATCTGATAAACCCCAAACAACAGTTCTTTTTTTTCCTGAGACGAGGTTTCTCTGTGTATCTCTGGCTGTCCTGGACTCACTCTGTAGACCAGGCTGACCTCAAACTCACTGAGATCCACCTGCATCTGCCTCTGTAGCTCTGGGATTAAAGGTGTGTGTGGGTCACCAATCCCGGCCAAACTACAGTTAATTATGCAACTGTCTTTCAATTCAGTTAAGATAATAAAATAATTTAATTTTAGTCTTTTATATTTACCTCAGTAACTACCATTTATAGTGTTTTTTCTTTGAGTTACCATCTGGTACCATATCCTTTAAGCTTGAACAACCTTTAGTAGTTCATGTAAGGCAGATCTGCAAACAACAAATGTTTTGGTGTGCTTGCTTACTGCAGTTTTTAAGATATTTTTCCTCTAATATTTTGTATTGTTTTGGGTTTTTTAAACAAGGTCTTGATCTAGTCTTGAACACATACCTCTCAATTTCTGACTAACAACGTATCTGGGTTCTCTGGAGAGATTACACATGCATGTGTATGCCTGTGTATCTATATTATCTATAGAACTAGATCAAGAGACTCATGCTGGGGATTATTAGCTTAGAGACATGGTGTCCAAAAGCCCAGGAGCTCTGATGTCTAAGGGTAGAAAAGGGATGTCTTAGTTTAAAGGATATGGGGAGGGAAATATCAGAAAAATACTTTATTTCTTATCTAAGTATCCACAAACCCCCTAAAGTAGACACATAAACCAGGCATGGTATGATGGGATGGTGTTAGGCATCCTACATGTTAATTGGTCTTGCTTGCTGTCTGTTACTTAATTGTCTTTGATTGGTTAAATAAATGCTGAAACCTGAAGATTGGGCAAAGACACAGATAGGTGAGACTAAGGTGCTTGGGCTTGAAAGACAGAGAGCATCTTGGGAAGAAGCCTCTGAGAGAAGTCAGAAGCAGGAAGGAAACACATGCCATGGGGTAGATTAAAGAAGATCATTGCACGTGGCCTGGAACATCGCCATAGCGAGGAGAATAGCAGTCCTAAGGGATGTATGTATACATGGGGTCATATTTGGGTAAAAGAATTATGAGCTAGCTTAGATGGGCTAGGATCGCACAACTCAGGCCAAGGCTTGTTAAAATCCATCTGGGGTCTGTGTGTACTCATTTATAATGGCAGGTTAAGGATTAACGTCGCAGACCAATTAAAGATAATATAAATACTGGTTAAATCATTTAATTAGCCATTTTTTTCTACAATGGTGGTGCATGCCTTTAATCCCAGCACTCAGGAGGCAGAAGCAGGTTGATCTCTGTGAGTTCAAGGCTAGCCTGGTCTACAGAGTGAGTTCCAGGACAGCTATGGCTACGCACTAAGAAACCTGTCTTTTTTTTTTTTTAAACATTTTTTATTTATTTATTATGTATACAGTATTTGCTCTACATATATGCCCGGGCAGATCTCAATGTAGATGGCTGTGAAGCACCATGTGGTTGCTGGGAATTGAACTCAGGACCTTTGGAAGAACAGCCAGTGCTCTTAACCTCTGAGCCACCTCTCCAGCCCCCAGAAACCTGTTTTGAAAAACCAAAAAAAAAAAAAAAGTAATCTTCATAAATTTATTGCCAGTTAAGGACTTAACACAGGGCTTTGCATATAAAAGCATTCTTCATCTCCAGCCCTTTAAAAACGTTTCTCAAACAAACAAAAAACGACAATTCATTTACTTCTTTTTGTGTGCATGGGGAGGTGGACACCATGGCACACATGCAGAGGTCAGAGGATAATTTGCAGAAGTAGGTTCTTGCCTTATACCATATGGGTCCCAGGGATGAAACTCAAGTCCCCTGAACTCCTGGGACATTGTGTTGGTCCTTGTTTTTTATTTTTGAGACAGGGTCTCATTGAGTTTCCCCGGCTAGCTTCTTGCCTTAGGTTTCTCAGTAGCAGAGATTGCAGGGAACATGTCACTACACTCACTCAATTTTCTTGTTTTGTTTTTCTCTGTGTAGCCCTGGCTGTCCTGCAACTTACTTTCCAGACCAAGCTGGCCCAAAACCCAGAGATCCTCCTGATTCTGCCTCCTGAGTGCTGGGATTAAAAGTGAGCGCCACCACGCCTGGTTCTCACTCAAATATCTTTTGACACCAAATTTTTGTTGGTTTTGTTTTGAGTCAGGATTTCTCTGTGTATCCCTGGCTTTCCTGGAACTAGTACTATAGACCAGGCTGACCTAGAACTCAGAGATTCGCCTGCCCCTGTCTCCTGAGTGCTGGGATTAAAGTTATGTGCTAATGCAGCCTGGCTCTTAGAAGCTTTTTTTAAAAAGAGAAATTCAGGTAACAAGTCTGTTTTAGGGTATTTCGGTGCATCTACACATCCTTAAAGCTGCTGGGCTATTACCATCTCATAGTTCCAAATGTTCTTTTTTTTTTTTTTTGGTTTTTTGAGACAGGGTTTCTCTGAGTATCTCTAGCTGTCCTGGACTCGCTTTGTAGACCAGGCTGGCCTCGAACTCACAAAGATCCGCCTGCCTCTGCCTCCCAAGTGCTGGGATTAAAGGCGTGCGCCATCACCGCCCGGCTAGGCTAAGACTCAGGGGCGCTCCAGTCTAACAAACCCACCATAGAAAATGGAATCAGTTCAGGAGATGATGAGTTATAGTCCCCACTTTGTAAAACATCTGTTTCTTTAAATGAATTCTATGAGAATTGCACACCTAAAACCCAACAATTTAGAGGTGAAAGCAAGACAATTAAAAATTTGAGGTCATTTTCAACTAGCCTGGTGTAGTGCACACTACTGGGATGCAGAGGCAGGGGGCCTAAGCTGAAGGTAAACCAGGGCTACATAGTGAGACACTGTCTCAAAATACAACAGCAGCAACAAAAAAACACCAAAAACAAACAGTGAGGCATTTTAAAGTTTTTAAAATAGTAAGTTACAAAAAGCCTATTTACAAACCCTTGTTGCTACAAAGTAACAACAGTAGGCAGAAATTAGCTATGCAGCTTCAAACTTAGAATCTAGTCCGCAGAGTGGAGGAATTGTATGCCTCATAGAGACTGAAAATCAAAGACTCAGAGATTAAGATGAAAAACTTCCCCAAGGTCACACAGATGGTAGGTACTAAAGCCAGAACTCAAACTGCAGCTTCAGAACTGATGCTGGTGAACAGGCTCTATAAATGTACAATTCCACAGCCACTAAGAGTGACCGAGCTGCAGGATATCACACAATCGTTATATCCATTTCTCAGCAAAAGCATTTACCTGGTCATTAATGATGCAGTTTCCCACCCCACCTCACCCTTCAAAAGTCTACTTTTATCAGAATTCAGGTCAGAAACCAGCAAGGTATTCAAAGCATCATATTAAGATTACAAAGGCTAATTTGCTTTTCTTTACTAAGATTTACAAAGACATTTAAGACACTGGCAATGGATTAACCATCTAATCTCTTTGCGGAGAATCACAGGAAAAGGAACCTTGGAGTTTAGACAATGGAAGTCTGTAAAGAGAACTTACTCAAGGTAATGATGACAACAGCAATACTAGAATTCTATAGAGTATTACATAAAAAGAAACAGAAAATATACATCTAAGAATACTTTTTAAAAAGTCCATTTATGAATGTCTGTCTGTGTGTGCATGTGTGTACATGCACATGATTGTACTACCTGAAGCAGGCCAGAGGACTGGGTTACAGGTGGTTGTGAGTCACTGGACACGGGTTCTAAGAACTGAACTCAGGTCCACTGGAAAAACAGTGCATGCTCTTAACCACTGAACCATCTCTCTAGCCTTTCTTCACCTACTTTCAAAGGATGAGGAAAAAAAAGTAAAAGTACCTTGCGTGCCCTCCTTCCTTCTTTCTTTCCTTTTTTTGAGACAGGGTTTTTCTGTGTAGCCCTGGGTGTCCTGGAACTTCATCTGTAGACCAGGTTGGCCTTGAACTCACAGAGATCCGACTGCACCTGCCTCTGCCTCCTGAGTACCGGGATTAAAGGCGTGCACCACCACTGCCCAGCTAAAAGTAGCTCTCTTAGTCATATCAAATCAGGATATACTGAGTTGGTAATAACTTTGTTGTGCCTGCCAACAAAGGGCCACAGAGGTATGAGTACTAGTACATTTCAAAGCTGTCCTAATCCAGCAGTCTTTCTTTTCTGTTTTTGCCGCCCCCCCCCAAAACCACTCACTGCAAACATGAAGCACCTAGAATAAGGTTGTCTTTTGTGCTTTGTTACTAGGAATGTTAAGTAAACCTTAGTTCTTCTGTCTGCTTCCTTCAGTTGATCACACAGTTACATCAACAGGGCCAGTGAGGTGGCTCAGCAGATAAAGGACCCAGTACCCAGCCAGGCACCAGGCTCCACCCCCAGGACCCACATGTGTCTGGAGACAACTGATTCCTGCAAGTTGTATTTTGACCTCTAAGACCCTCCAACCCCATAAATATAATTTTCAAAATCTTTTTAATGTCACATCAACAAATACTGCCGGGCGTGGTGGGTTAAAGTCCCTTTAATCCCAGCACTCGGGAGGTAGAGGCAGAGTGATCTCCGTGATTTCAAGGCCAGCCTGCTCTACAGAGTGAGTCTAGGGCAGTCAAGGATACAGAGAAACCCTGTCTCGAAAAACCAAAAAAAAAAAATATATATATACATATTTATTTCTGTAATTGACATATTTGACTGTACTTTATTTGGACAGGCATTTGGTATAGTGTCAAACTTCATCTCCATATGTAATTGCTGCCTTACCACAAAGGTATGCCCAAGATCAATTTACCACACTTTTACAATGTTCCATTGTTCTTTCTCATTGTGACTACAAGTTCCTCAGCCTGAGAGGTAGACAGAAGAAACTGCCAATATGTTTCATAGTTAACCAAATTCTTGTCTACCACAATCTAATAGGTGACTTTAACCTGAAACAACTTAAAGGACTATGCAAATGGGCTAATGACATTCCTGACTGTAACTGTCAGCTATGACCTTAGTAAGGCCAAGACAGCACCTTAATATCAAGTTTGTAGAAATAGTTAGACAATAAAGAGGTTACTTACCTAAATCTTTAATTTACATGCTACCAGTTATTTCAATACTCAGAAAAAATTTATTCATTAATGTTATTCTGCTCATCCAAAAGTCTTCAAAAGCTAATACAAGTGTACAGGAATGAGCTCAATGGAAAGTCTGCTTGTCTAGCATGTGTGGAGAAATCTTTGTTTTTAAAATCACATAATTAAGAAAAATGAATCAAGCATAAATTATATCCCACAGTCCAATACTACCAGATATTGTTAGCTGTGATTATATTAAAATCCTTTCTCTTTTCTTTTTTTGTTTTTTTGAGACATCGTTTCACTGTGTAGCCCTGGCTGTCCTGGAACTCACTCTGTGGACTAGGCTGACCTTGAACTCACAGAGATCGGTTTGCCTCTGCCTCTTGAGTGCTGGGATTAAAGGTGTGCGCCATCACTGCTCAGCTATGTTAGAATCCTTTTATTAAGTAGACTGAAAAGTATTAAGAAATAACACTGTAAAACTAGGGTTGGACATCTTGTTACTTCTGAGTTAATTAAGTATCTGGGTGAGGGCCTAACCCAAAAGTTCACTGAGTCTAGAAAATCAGGAAGGAAAATAACACAAAGAGAACTATGCACAAGCACTTAAATTCGGTCAGAGTAAGAGCATCTTTCTTCCCTCTCTTGCTCCTGGATTTCCCAGGTATCTTAGAATATTTTACTTTGAATATCTAAAAATACCATTCCAGAACCACAGTACTATATACTAGCCAAAGGACTGAAAATTTCAATTCTGTTTCCAACTTGTCACAAGTTAGGAAACAGCACTGCCAGGGACAGGAGTGGATCTTCAGCCAATAACACAAGCACTCATTAATCTGTAAGAAAATGAGGCCGAGGTTTGAAATGGAAGAACTTTAAGATTTTTTTTTTTAACTTAGTGAGTATTGAACGTGGCTTCACTCGTGCTAGGCAAGTGTTCTATCACTCAGCTATACAGCTCAGAACGGAAGGACTCTCAAGAGAGCTTGCTGCTCCTCCAGAGAGGACCTGGGCTCAGAGAAAAATTCAGTTCCCAGCACCCATCACACCCTTTGGAATTCCAGCTCCAAAGAATCTGATAATCTCACCTAGCCTCCATGAGATTACCATAGACACCAACACACACACACACACACACACACACACACACACACAGAGAGAGAACAAAGATGAGGTTGAAGAAATGACTCAGGTTAAAAGCACTCGCTGCTCTTCCAGAAGATCCAGGCTCAGTTCCCAGCACCCACTTGGTAACTCACAACTGTCTGTAACTCCAGTTCCAAGGGATCTGATGCCCTCCTCTGGCCTCAGAGGATACTGACACACATGTGGAACATTTACATATATGCAGACAAACAATCATACACATAAAATAAAATTTTAAATTGGTAAATATGGGCAGCATGCAGAAATAAAAGTGGCATTTTAATGCTTTGGGGTTTTGTGTTGTGTTTTGTTTTTAAACCAAAGTCATAGCAGTATTGTGAGACTGAGGATGCCAAAAAACAAAAAACAAATAAACAAACAAAAAATTTGTTGTTGTTGTTGTTTTGGAGCCTAGGTCTCTGTTGTCCAGGCTGATTTCCAGCCCATGGGCTCCAGCAGTCCTCTTACCTTAGTATCTCAGATGACAGGTGTGCACCACCATGTCAGCTTCAACCAAAATACTGGAGCGTTAGAGAAGAAATGATCAAGGATATCTAGCTTTGTACATTTATTTAAAAAAAAACACACCACAGATTCATAGATTACTCAACCAAAAAGTACTTAAATAATTGCTGTTAGCTCCCTTTTTTAGTAGAAAAGGAAATCACCAGGCTTGACGAATTAGGTGATAACACTTCATGGCAGAACCTAGGTTAATAACCAGGCCTCTAAACTGGCATAGGATGTTCTTTCAGGAAGCAATATTATGATTTTTGTTATTTTGGATAAATGAGGTGAAAAATAACACAAGCAGAGCAAACAAAACAAAACAAAACAAAAAAAAAAGCAAAGATAAGACCTAGTGGCACCGAAGTATGTAGTATTATAAATTTATAAGTCAGTGAAATATAACAAATATAGATTCAATATTTCCAAAATAAAGCCCTTCATTTCCTAACTTATGATTTTTTTTTTTTGATTTTTCGAGACAGGGATTCTCTGTGTAACAGCTCTGGCTGTCCTGGACTCGCTTTGTAGACCAGGCTGGCCTCGAACTCACAGTGATCCACCTGCCTCTGCCTCTCGAGTGCTGGGATTAAAAGCATGCGCCACCAAACTTATGATCTTAACATCTCCAGGCACTGATTATAAAATATCTTTTTTTTTTTAAAAGGTTTTTCAAGACAGGGTTTCTCTATGTAGCCTGGGCTGGCCTTGAACTCACAAAGATCTGCCTGCCTCTGCCTCCCAAGTGCTGAGATTACAGTTTCAAACCGCCATGTGGGTGCTGGGATTTGAACCTGGGTCCTTTGGAAGAGCAGTCAGTACTCTTAACCGCTGGGCCATCTCTCCAGCCCATTTCATATATAAAATAAAATATATTCGGTAGACTTTAGGAAAATCACTTCTCCACACATTTAATGGGCGTTATGGTAAACTACACTAAAAACAGAACAAGAAGAAAATACGGAGTGTAAAACATAGAAAGCCAGGAAGTGGGTAGGTAGCACACGCCTTTAATCCCAGCACTCGGGAGGCAAAATCAGGCTGATCTCTGAGTTCCAGGCCAGCCAGGTCTACAGAGTGAGTTCTAGGACAGCCAGGGCTACACAGAGAAACCCTATCTCAAAAAAATGAGAACAAAACAAAAAAAGATCAAGAGACTAGGGAGCTGGAGAGATGGCTCAGTGGTTAAGATCACTTCCCTGCTCTTGGAGGGGAACAAGCTTGGTTCCCAATACCCACGTCAGGGAGCTCACCATCTTCTCTAACCTGTACAGGCACCTGCATGTCCATGCACATTCACACAAATATGTATTTACAAAATAAACCTTTAAAAACAATCGAAAAACTCTAGACACTAGAATCCTGGTCCTCTACTGTTAAGCTGTCTACACAACACCTTAACCTTAATTAACCTCATGGGTCCTAATTTTCCTTGAATGTAAGACAGAATTTTAAGTATCAGAATTTAGATAGCACGTGTGGTGGAGTCTGAGTTACAAGAACTGTTGGAAGTTTCATGCCAGTCAGATTACTCTGTGAGTTTCTGGCCATCCTGGGCTATGTGGTGAAACCCTGTGTCAAAAACATAAGTGGGGCTGGTGAAATGGCTTGGTAGTTACGAGCATTTCTGCTCCTGGAGAAACTGGAGCTGAGCTTCTATCACCAACATGGCAGCTCACAACCACCTGTGATTCCAGTTCCAGGGGCTTCGATGCCACCTTCTGACCTCTGTGGGCACCAGGGAGGCATGAGGTGCACACACATGCACGCAGACAAAACAATCATACACATAAAACAAAGTGTATGCTTAAAATATTTTAATGAACACACATACAAAGTAACAGATCAAGGTCCATGAAGTTTACACCTCTAGATTGCTTCATTCTATACCCTAAGGTCACCCGCTTTGGCTTTACATAGATGCAGCACACTTGGCTTAGATAACTAGGGATCTCTCTTGGTTTTAATTTTTTTTTTTTCGTTTGAGGACAGTATGGAAGGACACACAGTTTGAACAGGGTCTCACCCTATAGTTCAGGCTGGCCTGAAACTCACTATGTAAACCAGACTTGATTGGAACTGGGGGGTAAATCCTGTTTCTGTCTCCCAAGGGTCAAGATTACAGTTCCCACGCACTAGATTCTGTGTAACACCAAAGCTTTTCTGTATGTCTGGCTCTGAGACTAAGGTATAAAGTATGTGGCCTCTGATCTTAACCTTCAAAATAAAACATTTCTGTGGCACATGCCTAGAATCCCAGCACCCAAAAGACAGAGGTAAGAGGATCACTGAAAGTTCCAGGCCAATTTGGGCTAAATGCTGAGAGCCCGTCTCAAAAAACAAAACAAGACAAGGGCTGGGGATACAGCTCTTGAAGGGTCTTGTAAAATAAAAAC
This sequence comes from Lophiomys imhausi, assembly GCA_907164525.1. Taxonomy (NCBI): domain Eukaryota; kingdom Metazoa; phylum Chordata; class Mammalia; order Rodentia; family Muridae; genus Lophiomys; species Lophiomys imhausi. The sequence continues at coordinate 1,600,939 of CAJQZJ010000151.1, read as the reverse complement.
CACTCAGAGAACATTAAAATATTCCCCACAAAAAGGTTATAATGCATCAAGTATGCAAAGATTAAATGGGTGGAGCAAGAGGCTTTCACTTGTATTAGTCATGATCACAATTTGAAATTAGCCATTATTTTCTGTACATATTTCCTGAACTCACAAAATTTCTCATTCTGCAATAACCTACTTAGAAATAATCAGCCCCTTACAAAGGATTTTCTTAGTTCTGAGGATTTTTGTTTTTTGTTTTTAATTTTGGGATAGGATTTCTCTATGTATCCCCGAGTGTCCTGAACTCTCTATGTAGACATTGGCTTGGCCTCAAATACACAGAGATCAGCCTGCCTCTGACTCTTGAGTGCTAGGCTTAAAGATGTACAAATGATAGGCTGGCAATTTTGAGGGTTTAAAAATTCATGAGGCAAGCAGGGCAAGGTGGCTCATGCCTTGAATCCCAGCACTCCAGAGGGAGAGTCAGGGAGATCTTTTAATTTGATGCCAGCCTGGTCTATAGAGCAAAGTTCCAGGGCAGCCAGGGCTACACAAAGAAACCCTGTCTCAACAAATAAAACACCCAAACAAAGAAGCAAAAATAATGAAGCAGATGTTGGTGGCTCACATCTGTGATCCTAACACTTGGGAGGTGGAGAATCACCTCAAGGTCACTGGCTACATGAGACCCTGTCTCAAGACAAAAACAAGCTAAGTATTTGAAAATAAGAACGAGCAATGTAATTTTAAAGCACAAATGACAATGTCTTTCCCAATAGTTATCCCACAACTTAAAAGGAATAGCAAGTTGGAAAAGAACCCACTGAGTTCAAAAGGTTATATACTCTATTCAATACTCATCATTTTGGACTTTTGTGAGCACCTCTAAGCTGCCAGGTGTCCAGTGAGTAATTTCCATTGTAAGGATCTTTCACAGTAGTACTGAACTTGAAACCACCATAAAGCAACGTTTTATGGACTCTCTACTTTAGAGCAATATATCCTACCTAAGTAATTTTTATCATGTTTCTTCCCCCCATCTTGATTAAGTTACACATGAAAACTCTAATGTAACCAATGACTTTGATTTTCTCTACTCACTGCAACTTAGGACTGTAAGTCTGAATTTAAATTTCCTTCACAGCTGTCCTACCTTAATCTTTCTTTGTAACTAATTTTTTTTCTCATATTCTTAGAAAATTCAGCCTAAACAGAAGTTTCATCCCTAGGTAAGATTTTCACCCCAAGCCCATAAACTTTTGTCTCATTTTCATCTTTTAAAGGGAACAGAAGGAAAACACTGAGTGTTAAAAATACAATGAGGGGAGAGAGAAAAACACCAAGGGAGATGTACACTGAGCCTAGAGTGACCCCAGGTCAGCCGGAGTCTCTGCCAGAAAAGGCTAGGTAACACTCTTGCTGTATAAGTTTCTTTGTCTCTCAGCCTACCGATCTTCCTGCGTATTACTATACTTACTGTATTGCACCAGTAGTTACAGTACTACATAAAGGAATCCCTTCTCGGTCTGTGAATTCTCTTTAAAGAGCTTTCTGACGATCTACAGTTCAGTTCCAAGACTACAAACCTCCCTTTCCAGTGGACAAACTTAAGACAAAACCAATGGATTCTCCGAAGGCTCTTAGACCTTCCTCGCATCATTAACAATGAAGCACAAAAGTCTAGACTAAACGGGGAAGAGGAAGTATTAGAACAATATCCAAACAGCACCAGAACCCCACAGTCGCCTCTGTCATCCCAGTTTACCACCCCCAACTTCCTACTTCCACCAAGGGACTCATCGATTCCCGCTCGGGAGGTAATAAACGATTCACGAAGGCAGCAGGCGCTGGCCAGTCGGGGACAGGGTGCTTTCACTACGTGGTGGAAGGAGGCTAGCCAAGGCTGGGCAAAGAATGGGAAACTGGGTGTTATGGGGGAGGGGGGATTTAGGGCGCCAGGGCTAATCCCGGCCAGGGCCCGCGGGTGGAAGGGGCAGTAGGCGCACCTCCCGGGAGGCGAGGCAAGCCGGTGCGCGGGGCTTTCGGGTCGCGAGCAGGGGAGGACACCGGGGACGGGCCGCACAAGGGAGGCGGCTCCGTCAGGGCGACTGTTTGGGGTGCCAGAGAGGGCCTTCCTCGCCGCCCGAGACCCCTCCGAGCTCACACCTCAAACCTGCTCTTGGTCACTCCGTTCACGTCCCTCCTCATGAGGCCAGCGGGTGCGGCCCGGGCAGGGCGCTGCGGCGTGCGGAGTGCAAAAACAGGAGCCAGGGCAGGCCCGGGAGTTCCGGGAGCGGGAGGCGGCGGCAACGCGGGGCCCGTCCGTCCGACGCGGAGGAGAGACCGCTCGAGTCCCGCGCGGGGGGTGGTCCACCACCGCCCGCGGCGTCCGCGGCCGCGACGACGGCCAGTCGCTAGCTCCGTCCTCTCCAAAGCCTCAACTTCAACCCAAAACAAAAACACTCCCCACCTGCCAGCAACGCCGCTCCTCATTGGGCAGAGCCGCCCGGGGCCCTCAGAACGCCGGGGGAGGGGAGGAGCGCTCCGCGGCGACGGCGGCGCGAGCCCACCCTTCCCCCACCGGGCGCAACCCCGGACGGTGAGCCCGCGAGCAGCCGGAACGTGGGGTGGCCGGGCGCGAGCCCACCAGGACAAGGAGAGGCAGCGACGTGCCCAAGAGTGCGCGTGCGCAGGGGGCGCGACGCTGTGGGGCGGGCGCGCGCGCGCGGACCGGCGAGGAGAGCCAAGCCGGGACAGAACATCACCAGACCCCCCTCCGCCGCTCCGAGGATTCGCTGGCACGCACCGACCCACGCGGAACCTGAGCTTTCAGCCTAGTGTCCCCAGCCCTAATCTAGAGTCACTTCCCCGGCGGCCTGAGCTGGCACCCACATCTTCCTGGCCACCCAACTCCCGTCCTCTCTCAACTCACTGTCGCCTTGAACCCAAAGTGCAGCAGGCGGTCCCTGCTCGGAGCCATTTTCCTTCTCTTTATCTAGGCGTCTCTAGGTTGGGACAGTGCTGCCGCCGCCGCTGTAGGTGCTGCCGCCGCCTCCCCCGCCGCGGTGAATCGCATTACGGGGTGCTGCGGGGAGGCCTAGGGGGGGCCGCTGCGGAGCGGCCGTCTCTCAGTGCCTGGCTCCAGAAGGCTGGAGCTGCTTGCGCTAAGACGCGAATCTAACGCCCAGCTCTGAACAGGGGCTGGCAGCCAGGATGCACCTCGGGGTCAGGGTGTAATGCCCCAGCCCGGCACCCATTCCTTGGGCCGGGGGAGGGGCGCGCGTCGGTTGGGTGGGGGCAGGCAAGGCACCGGGGCCCTTGGCTTCCCCGCCCCTCCAGCCGGTGGCGCCCAATGGGCTGTAGTGGCTGCCTACCCTCCAATCAGGGCGCTGGTTGGTGAGCGCCTCAGCCTGACGCCATTTCGGCGGGAGAAACAAGCATGTGAGAACGAGTAGGCGGGGGCATTTGCCCATAGGAAACTATGATTTTCATTGGCCTAGGCTCCTAGAATAGAAAGAAGCTACTCTGTCATTTTATTATGTTAACTCCAGCCGTCAAGATTCCTAAATCTATGACCTATTTTCCATGAACAGTCGAGAGTGAAAGTGCCCCTTTAAATAGAAATTACACATTGCACCAAACCTGAAATATTAAAAACTATCAAAAGCCGGGCGGTGGTGGCGCACGCCTTTAATCCCAGCACTTGGGAGGCAGAGGCAGGCGGATATCTGTGAGTTCGAGGCCAGCCTGGTCTACAAAGTGAGTCTAGGACAGCCAGAGCTGTTATACAGAGAAAACCTGTCTCGAAAAACAAAAAAAAAAAAAAAAAACTATCATAAACCCCAGCTGTCCTCGATCAGGCCGCAATACTGCTTCTGATTGTATACTCATAGCAATTATGAGTTTGTCCTCCCAGCCTTTATAATTAGTTTTAATCAGAATCTGACCAATATGAATATTGGAGAGCAAAAAGTGCTGCAACCTTAAAAGAACAAAACAAAACAAAAAACCCACTTAGAGTGCTTATTGTCGTTAAAAGTAATTTCTTTTTGGTTTTTCGAGACAAGGTTTCTCTGTGTAGCCCTGGTTGTCCTGGACTCACTTTGTAGACCAGGCTGGCCTCGAACTCAAGAGCTCTGCCTGCCTTTACCTCCCGAGGGCTGGGATTAAAGTCGTGTGCCAGCATGCCCTACTGAAAGTACTTTCAATAAACTACCCCCCTTCCTTTTTTGCTATTTTGAGACAGGGTTCACGTAGCCCCAGCTGTCCTGAAATCTGACTGCGAGATCCACTTCCGTCTGCCTCCCCAGTTCTAGCATTAAAGGGACTGGTAACTATGTCTTGACCAAACTTTGTTTTTTCCCCTCAAGAGGCATTCCTGAACATACTAGTTTCAAACAACTCAGTTCTTGGGCCCCAGAAGCAGAGGTCCATGTTGCACTCTTTTTGAGCCCCACATGCTTTTAAGCATTTACTTCTGCCAGTGGGGGAAAAAAAAAACAACAGCAAAGTTCAGTGGCACCCAAAAGCTCTTTTCTCCCAGCAAGAATTACTGATGAATTTTAACAACTGCAAAAGTCATGAAACAGTAAGAAAGGTGGCACACAGAGACAAATCAAATATGTGAAAACAAAATTAAACCCCATCTCATGGGCCTGCCAACTATACATTCCTGCAGCCCCATTTGGAATAGTACTCAGGGAAGCCACTGCTTTCTAATTAATTGGGATTTTTGAGAGGCTTAACAAATGAAAACATTCAAAGGATAAGATTTTATGGCGATGATCCTCCACACTGGTAATCCCAACACTTGGGGAGACTTAGGCAGTAAGGATTGCTTCAAGTTCAGGATCATACTGAGCTAGCTACCTACATTGTCTCAAAGATACAAATCACCAACAACAAAAGCACTTGGTAAAGGAAGACAGGAAGAGAGTTCAAGGTCAGGCTAAGCTACACAGAAAGTTAAGATCTGGCTGGGCTACATGAAACTTAGTCTCAAAAAACAGAGGCCACCATGGTCTACATACTGAGTTCTAGGCCAGCCAGGGCTACATAGTGAGAACCTGTCTTTAAAAAAACCAACAAAAACCTACACAGAGGCGTATTACTTTTTAATCACAGAAATTTATTTGCATGTAAAGAAACAGTTTTATTTTTGTATTGTTTTAGATGGAAAAATCCCACAGATTTTGTCCACTTTCAAAAATGAAAAATAAAGAAACCAAAAATATTTACAGAACAGCCATACACACAGAAAATCAAATTAGAAATACTTTTAAGACCCTTCCCACTGCTCCTGATATACATTTTTAAACTCAAAAATTTAATCTCAGCTGTATAGTTGAGCATGTTTCCCAATCTAGTTTCTAAGATAATACTTCCTGCCCCTCCAAAAATTAACTCCAAGACATATAATTGGGGGGCAGGGCTAAAGATGAAAATAAAATAGAATATAAGATTACCCAGGGATTGTGAATGTTTTCTATGGTGACATCTGCCATGATCAATGTGGGTACTATGTGACTCACTGGCTCTTCTGAAAATTCATAATATTGCTGTTCTAGATTTTCAGACCTTGGCCTGACAAAAGGAAAATCCAATTCAAGAGTTATCAAGCTCAAGCTGGCTTTGGCAATTACACCAGGTCCTCTTCCTCACCTTGAAAACACTTGTTTTAAGATACACTGAATCTGAAATATTCTTGTACATCAGAGCAGATTTTGTCCAGAGACCCTTAACATGAAGCCAAAAGACAGAAGAATCAGGTCAAAGTCAAAACACATAAACTCCAACAGCAGCAAACAGGTAAAGTTGACTTCATGTCCTTGCCGTCTTTTGAAACAGGAGAATGAACACACCAGGATGGGAGGGAGGCGTCCCAGGCGTGGCTTACTCTGCCTCTTCTCCTCCACCCTGTGGAGAAATGTAGTGCTCCCTGGTTCCCAGGCAGGGTGAAGCAGGTTAGCCCCGGCTCCCTGTTAAGCAAGTTCAGATGCTGGGTCACTGTGTGGGGTGTGCCCATCGACAATTCAGGGGCTTATCCTTCATCCAGATCCTAACTCGGGATTCTTTGATCTGGGATGAAGACAGAAAGAGAGAAAAAGCTTCCCAGTTTACTCATTTTGGTATTTGTTGGCTTTGCTTGGGGGGACTGAGCCCCTTATACTATGCAGTACATTTCCCCATGAGACTGTCCCCACCCAGAACAAACTTAAACACCACATAACTTTACTTTCCTGCAGAAACTAAGAGGACAGGATTCACAACCAGGTAGCAAACTTGTGAGAAATACAACCCGGATGAGTATCAGACACCGCGAGGCTACTGTGTCAACACAAGAGAAAGCACCCCACCATCACCCTGCTCATGTCCTTAGTGTCACCCAAGACACTGGGCTCTGATAGGGTAACAGATAACTTTTCTTGCTCCACTTTGCAAAGTTTTGTTTCCTATTTATTGCCTTGGGACACAGAAATGACAGGATTGTTGAAAACTGGAGAAGGCCAAAGGAAATGAGAAACAGGAAAGAAAGCCACAGTAGGTTTTCCAAGTCTATGCTAACTCCAACCTGCAGTGCTGGATACAGAAACCGTCCACATCTGATGATGTCACTCCACTTCTAACATACAAACATGAATCACCTGGCTTTTTTTTTTTTTTTCTTTTCTTTTTGTAATCCAGAAGAGTTGTGCTGGGGACTATGGCCCATCCCGCTGAGACAGATCCTGAACAGTATCATCAGGAATGGCACAGTGCAGGTGGCAAAATCAAAGTAAGGCCTCGGATTTTTAAAAGGACCCTCCAAATACTGAGAACTTCTGTTGCACTCAAAATGGTCTCCTGGATTTCTATATTTATGAGAAGGGCTTCTTTTGATGTCCTTCAGAATCCAGACTCAGACCTGTTTCTCCAAAAAGGTCCATTTGTGTGCTACATGGTAGCAAGGCTTATCTTCATGCTCACTTAGCATTCCAGGCCCCTAATTACTTCAAGTGAGCTTGAAACTGTTTTAAGTGAACTATGGCTGCATTTGTTTTAAAAACTGTTTATCTTGGGGAGCATACAATGGAGTAATCTAAATCTGAACTCCTCCTCCTTGGGATGAAGAGAAACAAAGAGTCCAGCTCTTAGGAATGGCATCAGCTCTCCTGCAAACAAAATGCTGGGATGTAGACTTTTGGCACATTGTGGAACTCGGAGAACTATTAATTCTGTAATGGTTTTTATGCCATAGGGTATAGAATTTAAAAACATATTTATACCCCCAAAAGCCACCCTTCCTTTTTAATGAAGAAAGATAAAACTTTTTAACTGCATAGGGAGGTAACTCCTAATATTCCTATGATGCGTGAACCCTGTGAAAAACCTCCAAAGATAATAGTTTTGGTTTTCCGTTTAACTCCAAAGACAGGCTCTGATTAGCCTCTGTGGGCTTGATGCTGCAGCATCAACAAGAGCTTCAAGCTCCCCAACAGCAAACCTTGCCCTTCCTGCCTCCTATCATTCTGAACCATAACCTTCATAGATTTAGGAACAAACATTGCATAAAAACAAACATTAAGGATTAAAATATTACAAATAAATAGCTAAAATATTTCCCCTCCCCCAATCACTCCTAAGAAACAGACACCAAACATTGCTTTAAGTGTCCAAAACTGCCAACGTCCTTCCCTTGCCCATGCTTCAAATGGACAACTACCAAAGTGAACAACCTTCATGCGAACGCATCAAGGAATGTATTGCTTTTTTTTCATTTTCTGCCCAGCCCTTCAAATACATGCACTAAAATGAGTTTAAAGCATGTCCTGGAAATGGAAAAAGGGAGAAAAAATATATATGAATATTTCTCGCAACAGTTTTCCCACCATTCCCTCTCTCTACCCTTTCCCACCACCCCCACCCTTTCATAAGCAAGTTTTTTTTTTTTTAACATTTCTTTCTGGCAAAGAAATATGACTTGTTGGTGAACAACCAACCTCAAGGTCCCTGTAGTAGGGTCTAGAAATCCTTTTATAAATGTACCCAGCTTGGTGTAGAGGCCATGCCCGTGAGGATTCTTAAGCACAAATCAGCCCTGTCTGACTCACCCCTTGTGTTGGTTTACATGTAAATTTATCATTAGTTTCTTCTCTTGACATGTCTGTTTAGAAAATAAGGTTAATTGCCAATCAGGGCCACATCCATAAGATCATCATCTTCGTCCCCAATCATAAAGTCGGGGCTGAGCCTGGAAGGCCTGTCTGCAGGTAAGATCGGGTTATTAGGCACAGACAAACTCTGATCTGAGGATATGGGCGATTTACACCAATTCTCTGGCTTGATGCTATGAGATTTTTTCTTGTCTCTGTCTTTGTCTCTTACTTTCTTCTTTTCCTTTTTGTGCTTCTTATGCTTCTCTGTGCTGTATTCTGGAAGTGGTCGGACACCATCATCTGAGCTGGGACTGTTCTGGTAGGATCTCTCTGCTATGGAGGAGCCTGACTCACTTTCACTGTCCACATTCTGGGGTGTATATGCTGGTGACTTACTGTGGCTGGGGGAACCCCGTTCATGCTTTGGAGTGGAACCACTTATCAATGGAGAACCATAGTTTTTTGAAGAGGCTATCTGTGGCCGGAGCCCTTCTCCACTGCTTTCTCCAGGTTTCTGTAGAGTCACTTTGGCTTTAATGCTAGGGGAGCCTCCATCATGTTTGCTGATGATAATTTTTGCCACACCCGTGCTCCCCACATTTTTTGACTCTGAGGTCTTCTTAGAGGAGTCCACTGATCCTCCAGAAGCAGAAACTTTTGATTTGTCTTTCTCACTTTTCTCACGCTTGCTCTGGAATTCCCCTCCTGACATGTTATGTTTGGAGGACATGGGATGGTTAGAGGAATTTGTGCTTACCCCCATCTGACCATCCATTGGATCCTCACCCCCAGGCCCACTGGTAACAACCCCATGCTTCAACTTATCTATGACAGCCGTCAAGGAAGGCTTCTTATTCCTACTGGGAGATTTTCCTTTGGAACTCCCATGCTGATTCTGAGAGGATGACATGGAAGAACCACTTGAGGAAAATGAGGAAGATGGTGTACAAGAATTAGATGCTGGGGGAGTTTTCTGAGACAATGACCCTGAGGATCCTGACCCTGAAGATGACTTCATACCCGAGCCTGAACTAGTTCCTGACATATGAGAACTACCAGAACCTGAACTGATAGGAGACTTGGCTTTGGAGGATGGAGGGGTTCCAGGAACAGGCTTCATTGGGGAGGCAAGCTTATCTGAGCCTCCAGGAGGCCTTGAGTGAGAAGGGGATATGTTTGGTTTACTTATAGAAGGATTCATAAGTGATGATGGCTTGCCTTGAGGCTTCATCTTGGAGCTGCTAGAAGCACTGCTCAAGCCATGTTTGGTAATGGGAGAGGAGCCTGGCTTTCCCCCAGTCTGAGATGAATTTTTAGACTGGCTGGATCCAGAAGACCCCTGGCTAGAATACATATTGCCACTTAGCTTGGAACTTGATAAGCCTTCTGATTTACTGCTTTTTATCTTGCCTGAGGTGGAAGTAGAAGACGAGGAAGAGGAAGAATGACTATGGTGGCTTTTGCTACTAGAGGAAGACACAGAACCACTGCTGGTATACTGACTGTGAGAGGAAGGCTTGCCCACCATCACTGTCCCCTTAGGGATCTGAATAGTGATTTTGGGGATGGGTGGTGTGGCAACACCTGGGGGAGTCTGAGATCTTCCTGAAGTGCCTGGAGACTTGGACCCCCCTGTACTGGTCGGTGGTGTGAAAGGTCGATTAGAGGAGCTGTGAGATGGGGACTTGCCCTCAGGGTCTGCCTTCTTCCGCTTTGGAGGCTTGTCTTTGCTCTTCCCATCACTGGAAGGAGTGCGGCTGCGCTTGCCTGCTTTGCTGTCTAACCCTGGGCCTGAAACACAGCTACCACCAGTGCCATTGCCTTCCTTTACCCTCTTTTGAGCTTTTTCTTTCCCTAATTCTCCAGTGGTCAATAAAGGACTCGGACTACCACTGTGGTGCTCTGTAAGATCTGTAGGACCCAAAGCCTTACTAGCTACTGATATAATACTGAAGTCAACTGTGTCAGCTTGGCTGCTGCCCTTAAATTTTGACTCCCCATTATCACTTCCAAGCATTGGCATCCCCAAAGTATTTAGTGCCTGAGATGCAAATCCTTTGAAATCATCATTATCCCCACTTTGACTACTTTCATCAAAATATTCTTCTCCAAAACCACTTTGGCTTTGGCTGTTCAACAAATCAGGATTGAAATCTACTCCATCAGGGAAAAAATGATTGGTAGGAGAATCACTACTGGGGCTTCCAGCAGCATCTGCAATAAGGTCAGCTGGATCAGTGTATGGATTTTCATTATTATTAGTTTGAAAGACATCAGAGTCAAAGAGGGCACTCTGAGAATGCCCAGAACTTGAAGAATCTCGGACAGGGGTGCCAATGGGTGGGCAATCATCACTAGTGCTGGGAAGCTTTGAGGCTTCTTCTGCAATGTCTGAAAGGATATCAGTTACATCTGGACCAATGCTGTCTGAACTGGATAGTCGGACCATCCTTTGAATACTGGGTTGGGGGTGAGGTACTGGTTGTGGATAAGTTGCTGGGGGAGTGCTACACTGGCTCGGAGCTGGAGTGATATGCGGTGTATCCAGCGCGTCAGCTGTCATGCTGACGTCAAACATAGGGTTCTGTGAGTCGACATCCATTGAAAAAAGCTCCCTCTGAAAATCATCTTCAGTCTGGTGCTTGGGTTTGTCTGGTGGTCCTCTTGATGACTTCTTCTTCTTGGTCTTGCTGCTCCCCGAGCACATTTCCATCCGGGGTGATGCAGAAGAGGAGTTCTGCCTTTCTAAAGGGCTGCTTCCATAAAGGGTTGAGAAATCCTGGGCAGGGTTATCTTTAAGAAGGTTCATGAGCATCGGGTGGTTCTTGGTGTTGCCGGCCATCGAAGAGACAGGTGGCGGCGTGTGATGAGGAGGGGTCGGACTCGAGCCAATGGTAGACCCCCCGTTCCCTGTGATTTGCAACAAACTGGTAAGAATTGGGTTCTGAGACACCTTGCTGAAGTCCTCCCCATGGCCCACCGACTCATGCCGATCTTTGATGCTCATGCTCATATTAAACAAGGTGGTAATGGGACCCCCCGGAAAGGTGTTTGTTGGTGTGGTGGTCCCACTCATTGGGTTGCTGCCTGTGGCCATGCCATACCCTGGGCTGCTAGCCGGGGGCAGGTTCTTTTTCACCATGTCTTCGACTGTCTCCGCAATGAGGGACAGCGCTGGGGTGTCGGCCTGTATGGTTTCAGCCTTCCTCCGGATAGCCCTCATCGTCACAGGGATGGACATGCACCTACAAGACAGGAGGGAAGAAACTGAGTTAACACAACATTGGGTGATGAATAAAATCTAGCATGTATTTGGAACAAAGGGCTCTACTTTTGCCTGTGATTCAGATAAGCCTCACAAGTTTGCAGTTAGCAATTTTCACATAAGGTGAGTAATCTGTAAGACAAGAGTAATTTATCAAATACCAAGGCTTGGGGTTTATTCGTTCTAAAAAGAATTGTGATCCAACAGGAAATTATTAGCTGCTTATAAGACACACATGAAAACCAAATCAGAGTCCAAAACATTTTAGACTGAACTAAAAGAAAGTCCTCAGGCATGGGTGGCACAATAACTGTGACTTCAAGACCAGTTTGGACTATAAAAACCAGATGCTGTCTCAAAATGAAAATCATGGAAGAAACAAGGGAAAGAAATGTAGTGATAATGGAGCTTAGGAAGAAAATATCTTCCTTTTGGGGAGCTTCTCATGGTCACAGGTGAGAAATATAAAACTACTAAAAAAGACACCTGTAACAGCAAAAGCCATTCTTGTGGAAAGTTCTGCTGCTGGTATGTAGTACTGCTTATCTTAAAGCATAGTACTTCTAATTTCTGGGCATGTTTAGGCTATAAACATACTTTTGAAAACATTTTGCTTTACTTTGAATGTTAACAAATTTTGTCGTAAGCCAAACAATCATATTTTGGGCATTTTAAACTGTTAAGTGTTCTGTCTTAAAGACTGACATTTTTGCCTGAAAGCTAAAATGTAATGAGATCTATTAAAATCTATTTTGAGGCTGAGGATGTGGCTCAGTTGTCACAGTGCTTACCCACCATGCACAGTCCTGAGTTTCCTCCCCAGCACCAAGTAAACCAGGTGGAGTGGTTCATTCCTCTAATGAAAGCACTCAGAAAGTGGAGGCAGAATGATTGAGAGTTCAAGGCCATCCTTGGTTATATTATCATGGCCAGTTTGCAATAGGCAAGGCCAGGGGCCAGCCCTGGAGAACCAAAAGCTGCAGGATCTCCGTAACACAGGGCAACAAAAGGATATCCGAGAGAAGCCCCAGTGAGGATCCAGTACTAAACCAGAACCAGAAGCCTCGAACCAGACCAACAACTCATTACAACGGCCATTTGCAAATAAAGCTCTTTGGGCAAAAGGGTATACTATAGGACACACTGTGACACACCCCAGCTTCCATAGCAAAATGCTTTTTTTGCTTGTTTTATATTTTTCTAGACAGAGTTTCTCTGTGTAGCCCTGGTTGTCCTGGACTCACTTTGTAGACCAGGCTGGCCTCGAACTCACAGAGATCTACCCGCCTCTGCCTCCTAAGTATTGGGATTAAAGACATGTGCCACCACGCCCTGCTCTCTTTCATTTTTTTTTTTTGGTTTTTTCGAGACAGGGTTTCTCTGTTTAACAGCTCTGGCTGTCCTGGACTCGCTTTGTAGACCAGGCTGGCCTCGAACTCGCAAAGATCCGCCTGCCTCTGCCTCCCAAGTGCTGGGATTAAAGGCGTGCGCCACCACCGCCCGGCTCTCTTTCATTTTTAATCCAGGTTAAAAATAAAAGCATACAGCCGGGCCAGACATGGTGGCACATGCCTTTAACCCCAGCACTCAGGAGGCAGGGGCAGGTGGATCTCTAAGAGTTCAAGACCAGCTTGGTCTACAGAGTGAGTTCCAGCATAGCCAGGGCTACACAAAGAAACCCTATCTCAAAAAAACAAAATAAAACAAAAAAGAAAAACAAACTAACAAAAAACCAAAAGCACAGTTGTGCACGGAGGTTGGGGGAGTTGGGGTGTGTGTGTACATCTTTAATCTCAGCACTCGGGAGGCAGAGGTAGGCAGATGTGAGTTCGAGGCTAGCCTGGTCTACAGAAAGTTACAGGACAGTCAGAGAAATCCTGTCTCGAAAAACCAAAAAGAGAAAAAAATAAATTAAATATGTAAATAAATGCAAGCATGTACACTTTGAAGAAATCTTAGTGGAGTTCTTATGGAGAAAGGCCACTAGTACCTTTGAACAACTTTGGCAATGAAGTCATCTGTACAGATCAGAGCATCTGACAGCCCCTTGTAGAGTTTACAGCTCACATGTGTTGAGTCCTGCACATCCATCACCACTGAAAGACAAAATGTACAAGACATACTTGTGATACATTCAGATTCTCATCTTTAGAGAAAAGATACATCTGAAGAGAGATTTTTGCCACCCATACAACTTACCACACACAAGGGAGTCATTCACAGGGTGTTGAAAAGATACACTGAAGCGAGACTCTGAGAGAGGACACACTTCGAACTGCAGGAGTCCAGGAGAATCTGAACCAAGGAAAAAGATCACAACCATATTTAAGACATTAAAAAAATAATTGTCTTTATATAGACAGAGAAATAGCCAGCTGACCACCAGGCATGCACAAGGTACACATGCATACAGACAGGCAAAACATTCATGTATATAAAATAAACAGAACATTAAAAAAAGAAAATCTTAAAAACAAAAAAAAAAACATAGTAAGCATACTAACTTGATAGTAAACTCTGAAACCAAAAATGGTCAAGTAAAGATTTTTGCTTCTTATTTTGTAATTTTAAAAAAGGTTTATTTATTTAATATGTATACAGTGTTCTGTCTGCATGTATACCTGCAGGCCAGAAGAGAGCACCAGATCTCACTATAGATGGGTATGAGCCACCATGTGGTTGCCGGGAATTGAACTCAGGACCTCTTAACCTCTGAGCCATCTCTCCAGCCCCTTATTTTATAATTTATGACATGGTTTTGTTGTGTAGCCCAGGCTACTCTTGAGAACATAATCCTCCTGTCTTAGCCTGTCTAGTACTAAGGTTACAGGTATTCACCACCATGCCCAGCTCTCAATTAGAGTGTTTTCATTCCATCTGACAAGTAGCCATCCAGTACTATTACAATAAAACTTACCAGTTTTTGGTTGGTTGTTTTTGGTTAGCTTCTGAGACAAGAGTTTCACCATGTAGCCCTGGCTGACACGGAACTTACTATATAGATCTAGATCTACCTGCCTTTGCCTCCTAGTACTACGATTAAAGTCACACACAACCCTAGCCAGAATAAAACCTACTTTCTATCTATTTATCTGTCAACTCTGCAGCATATAATCTGGTAAGCAGAGAGGTAAGGGCTACAATTTAAAATGATGTATTTAGGTGGGTATGATGGCACACACCTTTAATTTCAGCACTTCGGAGGCAGAGCAGTCCTATCTCTGTGAGGCTGAGACCAACCTAGTCTAGATAGCAAGTTCTGTATCAGCCAGGGATACACAGTTAAGACTCTGGCTTAAACAAACAAACAACACACACAAACACACACTTACACCAGATACATATAATCCTATCATCGTTTTGGTTATTGTTTTAGATCTTTTTTGCTTTGATTTTTGGGTTTTTTGTTGTTGTTTTTGTTTTTTACAGGGCTGACAATTGAACCCATGCCATCACCAGTGGTTGGCAAGAACTGCACCTACAAGTTACAACTTTACTCTGTTTTTTAAAATCTTTTTATTTCAGCCGGGCGGTGGTGGCGCACGCCTTTAATCCCAGCACTTGGGAGGCAGAGGCAGGCGGATCTTTGCGAGTTCGAGGCCAGCCTGGTCTACAAAGCGAGTCCAGGACAGCCAGAGCTGTTAAAACAGAGAAACCCTGTCTCGAAAAACCAAAAAAAAAAAAAAAAAAAAAAAATCTTTTTATTTCTTTTGAGGCAGGGTTTCTCTGTGTAGCTCAGAGTTCTACCCACCTTTGCCTCCCAACTAGTAGGATTAAAGACATGCACCACCACACCTGGTGACAGTCTGGTTCTTAAGCGAAACACTCTAGTGGCACAGGCCCAAAAACCCACACACACAATTTTTCTTTTTTTCTTCTAATTCTCATTTTTAAATAGAAATGATAGTATACACCCATAATCCCAGCACTTGAGACTTGGAAGCAGGAGAATGAGGTTAAGAGAAGTTTTAACTGAATGCTCAGTTCAAGCTTGTCTGAAGTACTTGAGTGCCTGTCTCAAAATAAGACTCCTAAAGCAGTTCTCTGGATTTGCACTTCCTGTTTCTTGTTGCTTATAACTTCCACTGACAACATTTCTAATACTAGATAACCATCACTAGAATGCTAAGTGACCAAGGTAAAAAATTAATTGGTCTACTAGAGTAGCCAAAATTTGCATCAATGCATTAATTGTGTTAGAAAAACATTCTTTTAGAATCTATAAAGAAAAAGAAACGGCCATAGGTCTTAGAGGTTTTTTTTTTTGGTTTTTTTGAGACACAGTTTCTCCACATTTCCCTGGTTGACCTTGAACTCACAGAGATCCGCCTGCCTCTGTATTCTGAGTGCTGGGATTAAAGGTGTGAGCCACCACGCCCTGCCAACCTTAATCTTAACATATGAGAAGCTGAAGGATCACCTCAATTTCAAGGCTAGCTTGGGGAACACAGTGAATTTAAGGCAACCCGAGGCTACATAGTGAGCCCATCTCAAGAATAAAAAGAAAAAATAGAAAATATTAAGACACACACACCCACACACACCAGTGACTTTTTTTTTTTTTGGTTTTTCGAGACAGGGTTTCTCTGTAGCCCTGGCTGTCCTGGACTTACTTTGTAGACCAGGCTGGCCTCGAACTCACAGTGATCCGCCTGCCTCTGCCTCCCGAGTGCTGGGATTAAAGGCGTGCGCCACCACCGCTCGGCTCACACCAGTGACTTTTATTATAAATGCCAATTATAACAAATTATTTCCATCAAAATAATTTGTGATGACTAAACGAAATTCCCAATTGTAACACTGACATTCTAATTTTTTTTTTTTTGGTTTTTCGAGACAGGGTTTCTCTGAATATCTCTGGCTGTCCTGGACTCGCTTTGTAGACCAGGCTGGCCTCGAACTCACAAAGATCCACCTGCCTCTGCCTCCCAAGTGCTGGGATTAAAGGCGTGCGCCACCACCGCCCGGCTACATTCTAATTTTTTAGTCTGGGTATAAAAATCAAACTTCTGTAGCCTTAAAGCTCTATGGATATTTCAATGAACTATCAAATTCAAGAGCCATTGGAGAAGTGGGCAGCAATCTTCCAGTAAGTTTATCAAAAGGAAAGAGAGTACCTTCTTTTAAAATAGTTCTTTTGACACAGCTTCCAATGAGGGTGTTATAGGCCACTTGGTGCCTGATCATACTCAGGATGAGGGGAACTCTGCTGGGGTGCTGAAAGCTGATTTTGCTGAGCAGCGTTCCCAGCAGGCTTTGGCCATCTGGAAGAGGAGCATCCTTATTGAGAAAATAGCAGTGCTGCTGACCTGGAAGAGCCTAGACAAAAAGAAGAACGTAAAAGAATGATGTTTACTTACCCACTCTACCAAGTCACTAACTCTCCTGGAGGAGTAGAAGGAATACTAAGGGAGAAAAGGAGGAGCCCCAATGTGTGGAAACAGTAAAGTTCACGTATCTATATAGAACTCTCTCTCTCTCTCTTTTTTTTTTTTTTGGTTTTTCGAGATAGGGTTTCTCTGTATAATAGCCCTGGTTGTCTTGAAACTAGACTTGTAAACCAAGGTGACCTCAAACTCACAGAGATCAGCCTGCCTCAGCCTCCTGAGTGCTGGGATTAAAGCGTGCACCATGATGTCCAGCTCAGAACTCTTTCAATTACTGATATTATGAATATCAACTCGTTATTTGTTTAGCTAAAAGGTATCTGTTTGAGTGTACAATGAAGGTGGATTCCTAACTTACCTAACATAAAAAAAAAAAAAAAAAAATCACCTCAGAAATTTGTAGTAGCGGTTCCTAAAGAATTACAAAACCGGCGAGGCGGTGGTGGCGCACGCCTTTAATCCCAGCACTTGGGAGGCAGAGGCAGGCAGATCTCTGTGAGTTCAAGGCCAGCCTGGTCTACAAAGCGAGTCCAGAACAGCCAGAGATACACAGAGAAACCCTGTCTCGAAAAACCAAAAAAAAAAAAAAAAAAAAAAGAATTACAAAACTGTACTTTAAATGAAACATCCTATATAATTATAATGTAGCTAGAATTGGAGAGTTTCTATGTTATATAAACTTAAATGTTCATATGAAACTCAAGTCCAGATGAGGTTTGGGGCCCTTCATAATTTACGTATGTCAGCATTTGTTCTCCATACATATTTAAAAGACCTTTCTCATTCCAGCACTTAAATGGGCTGGGGCTGAAGAGATGGCTCAGCAGTTAAGAGCTGGGATTAAAGGTGTGCAACATCCTGCCCTCAAAAAACAATTGTGAACATTAACCTTTTAAAAGCTCAAGATAGCATTAAAAGATTTTCAATTCTGATAAAACTTTGTTGCTGTTTAAGAAAAGGTTTTTCTACATAGCCCAAGTTGGCCTCTAAGTCAAGGCAATCCTTAAGCCTCCACGTCCCGAATGCCACATGCTACCAGTCCTGGCTTTCTCTGTAGCTATCTCTCAGTATTGCCTATAGTCATGGCCGTCTAGAGGACTGGCTGAGGTCACCTCTGCTAATTCAATGCCAGCCTGAGCTACATGAGAATCTGTCTAGAAAAAAAAGGGAGGAGGACAAGAGAGAATGTTCCTTGGTTAACAGTCACTTGCTGCTCTTCCAGAGGCCCAGGTTCAGATGCTAGCACCAACATGGCCGCTCATAACTGTCTCTAACTCCAGTTGAGGTGACCTTAATTCTTCAGCCACCAGGCACCGATTTGTGCATATACTTACATACAGGCAAAACACTGACACACATAGACTAAATAAATAGATATATACAGAAATGTACATGATTGTTTCTTAACTCAAAAGCTCATTCCCTTTTGCTTTAATACGTTTCAGATGACTTTTTTCCCACAACTGAGGATGATTAAGCAATCTGAAAGAAAGCTATCTGACTTCACTACTGCTATAAAGAACCAATATTGTTCCAGATCCACAGGGCCTACTTACAGCATAAAATCGCATGTTGTGATTCAAGGGCAGGGGGTCAGGATCCTTTGACAGCTCAAATTGAGTGATGAGTTCATAGAGGGGCATATAACTTGGCGGAGTCTCAAACAATGGGATTCCTGAAAATACAAGGACCGATTATAATGATGACATTAAGATCAAATAATGACAGCTCAATTTTTTCATGTTTTTTCTATTTATTCACCCATATATTAAAAAAATACAAAGTATTTACCTAACATCTGTACTCATAAGTACTTCTTTGAGGCCTAAAGGACTTTAAGTTGTTTAAGATAATTTGAAGTTTCCCTTCACATTTATAATAAGTTAGTTTTATCCTAATGGGTAAAACCTACCTTTATTATATACTCTGGCAAACATTTTTAAAAAACGGAGCTTACCTGTGCAGTTCTGCAGTTTCTGAACAAATGCTTTAGATACTGGGATTGGCTGGGGAAATTTCAAGAAGAAACAGGCAGGAAGATCAACACTGTTGGCACTAGTGACTGCAGAGAAAGAAGGGGTCCTTCAAAAAAAAAAGAGGGAAATATATTACATAGACCCACAAAGTTTATCAAAAGCTCACTTTTCTACTATCCTCATCATAATTTTAAAATAAATTATCTTATTAATTATGAAGTACTTAATGAAACATTTTTGTTTTTTGAGACAGGGTTTCTCTGTGTACCCTTGGCTGTCCAGGAGCTCACTCTGTAGATCAAGCTGGCCTCGAACTCATAGAGATCTGCCTGCCTCTGCCTCCCAAGTGCTGCGATTAAAGATATGCACCACAATGCTCGGCAATAAAACATTTATAATGGGGATCAAGGTCTAGATCATTGTGAAGACATATGCTTCTCAGTTGTAGCCCTGGGTTCAATCTCCAGTATCAAAAACCAGAAGCAAAGCCGGGCATGGTGGTGCACACCTTTAATCCCAGCACTCGGGAGGCAGAGGCAGGCGGATCTCTGTGAGTTCGAGGCCAGCCTGGTCTACAGAGTGAGTCCAGGACAGCTAAAGGATATACAGAGAAACCCTGTCTCGAAAAACCAAAAAAAAAAAAAAAAAAAAAAAAAAAAAAAAAAAAAAAAAAAAAAACAGAAGCAAAATCCGGTTAATTTATTCAGAACAAAGAATGTGGTCTATAGGTCTATGCTGACATAGCTTGGTGCTTCAGAACACGACCTGGTTTCTAAAGGACCTGATTCAATTCCCAGCACCTACATGGAAGCTTATGCCACCTTTAACTCCAACCCCAGGGGATCTGAAGGCCTCCTCTAGTCTCTGAGGGCACGAGGCACAGAGATGGTGCACAAACACACATGCAGACAAAACACACATACACAGAATAAGTAAACAAATTTGTGCAGGGTATGGTGAAGCAGGGTGTTGTAGAGCACACCTTTAGTACCAGCACTGGGGAGGCAGAGGCAGGCAGATCTCCTTGAGTTCGAGGCCAGACTGGTCTACAGAGTGAGTCCAGGACAGCAAGGAATACACAGAGAAACACTGTTTGGAAAAAAATAAGCCAAACTTGTAAAAGTGTGTATTTTATGAGTGGATGTCAAACAGTGACATTCAAATAGAGGACAAAAGTAATTAGTGGATGGAAGCAAAAGGGAAACATTCAGAAATCCAAGTAAGAGCAAAATACAAATAAAATGTTTTATATGAGGCTTGAAGATGAAAAACAATGGAGTTCACTGCTTTAAAATTATTATTTAGCTTACCATTTGTTGTCAGCTGGATGTGACCCCATAATTAATGGAGCAATAGGGAGTTTGTACATAGCAGAGGTTCCTTCAATTGTCACTGATACATTCATGCCCAAAGATCGAGGAACTGGGAACAGAAAAAGAAAAAAGATTTTCCTCCTCATAATAGAGATTACAAGGGTCACAACACTATAAAAACAAAAACAAACCAACAGACAGGAATGGTAGTCCTGCGTCTGTAAACCAAGCACTCTGGAGAATGAGGAGGAAAGTGGATTTGAGTTAGAGGCCTGTTAGAGATTGTTAGACACAATCTCAAAAACACAATTTGCCCAAGAAAACAAAACAAAAACAAAAAACCAAACATCATGTAATCAAAAGGCTGAGGGAAGATCACAAGTTCAGGACCAACAGGGGCTACAGAGTGAGTGTGAAGTCAGCCTGAGGAGCAAGACTAGAATCAATTAATCAGAACCAAAATAACAAGAACAACCAACAACTAAAATGCAAAAACCCTGCACGATTAGACCCTCTAATTCCCACACAATTTAGAAATGTGACAAGCTTGGGCTGGAGAGACAGCTCAGTGGTTATGAGCACTGGTTGCTCTCTCAGAAGCCCTGGGTTCAATTTCCAGCACCCAGATGACAGATCACAGCTGTCTACATTTAACTCCAGTTCCAGGGAGCCCAACAGGCTCATCCAGACCTACATACAGGCAAAACATCAATACAAGTGAAATAAAGAAAAAAAAAGCAGGCTGAGTAAGCCATAAGGAGCAAGCCAGCAAGAACTCCTCATGGCCTCTGTATCAGTTCCTGTCCTCCTCAAAAAGAAAAAAAAAAACAAAAAAAAAAAACTGCTACGAACTACCTTTCCACAGGCAATCAGTATTTCTTTTTGCTAATGAGACCTGATTGTCCTGGACTCACTTTGTAGACCTGGCTTGCCTTGAACTCACAGAGATCCACTTGCCTCTGCCTCCTGGGATTAAAGGTATCACTCGTCACTCGTCGGGTTCGGGAATCTTGAAGAGCTCACTATCAATATTTACTGTGACTCACAACTTCACAATGTATTTAAATGGTTATAATTACAGGATAGAGGCAACGATGGAAGTTATACTGAGGTCAAATAAAGTACTAGGCTAGCAGTTCTGCTCTCCTGATGTCTTAGTCCGAACACAAGCCAGGTGTGGTGATGCGTGCCCAGGAACCAAAAGGAACAGAAGTCCCAAGTTCATCATCAGTTACATGACAAGTCTGAGGCCAGTTGACTCCCCCAACCCTGCCCCCAGCTATGGCTACATGATGTCCTGACTCAAAATACCAAACACAAAAATTTAAAATACAAAGTACCATTCATTACAGGACTTTATTTAGTTAGTTTTTTTGTTCTGTTTTGTTTTTTGAGACAGGGTTTCTCTGCATAACAGAACCCTGGCTGTTTTGGACTAGCTTTATAGACCAGGTTGGCCTTGAACTCACAGAGATCCACTTGCCTCTGCATCTGTGCTGGGATTAAAGAGGTGTGCCACCATGCCCGGCTTAGTTATTTTTAATTTTTCATTTATTTATTTGATCACTGAGAGAGTGTCACAATACAGATTAAGTTGGCCTTCAACTCAGGTTTCCCTGTCTGAATGACCTAGTGTTGGCATTTTGGCATGTTCACCAAACCCAGCCCTTTATAGTAATAAGAAAACATGGTTACTTTGTCCATAATCTATATTTCATCATTAACTCATTTACTTACTAAGCCTAGGTATAGAGATATATACACATGTATATATGTGAGGTATTTATGCATATGTATATATATTATATGGATATACATATATGATGTATGTGTTATTTCTGGTACACAATATAAAGATAACAAATTCATTAAGAAAGATCAAATTATGAATATCAGTTGAGGAAGCTGGGCATTTTTAATACATCAAAGAAAATTGAACATAGTGGTATATGTCTATAACCCAGCACTTAAGAGGTAGAGGTCATCCTGAAGTTAGAGCCAGCTGGGGTTGCCCTGTCTCAAAAACAAACAAACAAAAATAACATCTAGCCAGGCGAGCACTCAGAAGACAGGGGCAGATGGATCTCTGTGAGTTCAAGGCCAGCCTGGTCTACAGAGTGAATTCCAGGACAGCCAGGGCTACAGAAACCATGCCTCAAAAACAAAACAAAAAAACAAAAACACACCAACCAACCAACCAAAACCAAAACCACATCTAGTAGGTATGATAGCTCATACCTATAATCTCAGTTCTTGGAAGGCTGAAATGGTATGTACAATCACTATACCACACGTCTGAGAGCCAGCCTGCATTACATAGTGATTTCCAGGAAGGCCTAGCTTACAGAAAGAGAACAGTCTCAAAGTACAAGAACAACAACACACGTACCATTCTTTTCATGCAATATGATAGGAGATGCAGTCTTATCATCCAGCAGGTCAGAAGGAGAAGCATAGTATTTCATATTCATTAAATGACCTATCACAAATGAAACTTATTAATTAAGGCACTTTTATTAATAAATTATATATTTAAACAAGAATTCATACCAGTTGTGGTGGCACTCACCTATAATCTTGGCACTTGGAAAAGAGAACAAGAAGCTAAGGAGTATATGAAACCCAATCTCAAACTAACGAGAAAAGGCTGGTGATAGCTCAGTGAAAAGTGCTTACATTCCTAATGCTTCTCCTCTCAAAACTCATACACATGCATGCATGCATACACACACACACACACCCCTCTCAATGCTGAGTGTGGTGGCTCACACTGCTTGGGATTACAGGAGGAATGCTAGGCTATGTTATATAGCAAGTTCAAGACCTACTTGGAAGACAGTGAGATCCTGATTCAAACTAAAAAAAGCAGGTGGGTAAAAATGTAATTCAGTTGACAGTAATTGCTGAGCATCCTGAGATGCAGCACTGTATAAGACCTAGAATTTGGGGCTGGAATAAAGGCTCAACAGTTAAGAACACTTGACTGTTCTCCCAGAGGACACAGATTCAACTCCCAGCACCCATATGGTAGCTCACAACCATCTGGAAGTTGAGTTCCAGGGGATTGAACGTCCTCCTCTGGCCTCTATGGGAACAACATGCAGAGACATCTGTATAAAATGTCCATGAGCAAAAAATAGAAAAATGAATCAGAATGGTATCCCACATCTATAAATACTAGGAGGTTGAGGCAAGAGCATCATAAGTTCAGGACCATACACACATAATGAGATCAAGATCAACCTCATGTGCAAGAGACTTTGTCTTTAAAAAGAAATCATATTTTCCTGGGCATAGTGGCATAGACCTTTAATCTTAGTACTCAGGAAATAGAATCAGGCAGATCTCTGAGTTCGAGGCCAGCCTGGTCTACAGAAGGAGTTCCAGCACAGCCAGGACTGTCTGGGAAAAACAGAAAGGAAAAAAAATTACACTTCTATAAGCCTATACACAAAAAATACTTCCATAGGGCCAATGAGTTAGCTTAGCAGGTAAGGACATTTGCCACTAAGTCTGAGAACTTGACTTCCCAGGGACTTACTATTCTAGGTTAGAACTGACTCCTATCAAATGTCCTCTGACCTGCACATACTAAACACACACACACACACACACACACACACAGAGAGAGACAGAGAGAGAGAGAGAGAGAGAGAGAGAGAGAGAGAAGGCAAATGTAATTAAAAAAAAAAAAAACAAAAGAGGGGCTGGAGAGATGGCTCAGCAGTTAAGAGCACTGGCTGTTCTTCCAAAGGACCCAGGTTCAAATCCCAGCACCACATGGCAGTTCATAGCTGTCTGTAATTGCCAGGTGTGGTAGCGCACGCCTTTAATCCCAGCACTCAGGAGGCAAAGGCAGGTGGATCTCTGTGAGTTCAAAGCTAGCCTGGTCTACAAAGTGAGTCCAGGACAGCCAGGGATATACAGAGAAACCCTGTCTTAAAAAAAAAAAAAAAAAAAAAAGAGCTGCACAAATGTGAAAAGTCATGCTCTAAACCAGCTTATAAAATATGACAAAAAAATATTGACTCCGGGAACAATATATTTCACACAAATAAAAAAAGGGCATTAGCTCAAAGTAAAATTAAAAGTAATATCCCGTCAGGGTTTGGCAGGTAGTTCAGTGGTGAAATGGCTGGCCTAATATGCACAAAGATCTGGTTTTGATTCCCAGCACTGCAAAAGAATTTTAAAAAAAAGGTAGTGAGTGTGCTAGGGAGATGGCTCAGTGGGCAGGAGTGCCTGCAGACAAGCATGAGTACCTGAACTGGGATCCCAGCACTCATGGATAAACCCAGACGTGGCAATCTGCACCACACAGGGGTAATCGCAGCACCATGTGGGATAGGAACAGGAAGATAACTGGTACTTGGCAGCTGCCACCCTAGGTCCAGGAGCCAAGAAACCTTGACTCAATGGAATAAGGCAGAATGGTAGAGTAGGATACCTGTCCACCTCTGGTCTCCACAAACAAACATGCATACTACAGTCACACATATATTAAAGTAAAAGTGACTTTTAAACTAAAACTAGACATTTTCTACATAGTCAAGATAGGATAACATACCCCCACTCCGTGGAGTGAGATAGCCAACACTTCCATGAAGAATCTTATCCAAGGGAGTAGCATTAGTTGCCTTCCTACAAGACAAATGAACTATGTGTGATTGAATTTAGCAACTGACAGTTGTCAGTCAACAGTTTGATACTGAGTGAAGCTCATAGAAGTTTTATAATACTATCAAAATGACTCTATCCTATAATTGCATATATAAGAAGTGCATTTCATCTTCCACCAAAGGGGCCGTTTTCAGTAAACATCAGTATGTAATGTAGTAAGAACTAAGCCAGGTATGTGCATTCCCATAATTCTGTAACTGGAGCAACGGACACTGGCACATCTCTTATGTCAGCCAGCCTGGGCGTCCTAGAGATACTCCACCTCAAATTAATAAATAAAAAAACTGTAACTGGACTATTTATCAGAGAATGAATCCAAGCTTGAAAATATTTCAGATAAAGTCTATGGGATAAAATCTAACAACTCAGTGATAACTGAGTTCTCTCTCAATTATCAATGAATTTCTGAGAAAAATATACCCTGAAAAGGAATGCAATAATCATTTGGGGGGCTGGAGAGATGGTTTAGTGGGTAAGAGCACTGTATGCTCTTCCAAAGGACCAGGGTTCAACTCCCAGTGCCCACATGGCAGTTCAAAACTGTCTGTAGTGGCTGGGTGTGGTAGCACACGTCTTTAATGAGTTCAAGGCCAGTCTGGTCTACAGAGTGAGTTCCAGAATAGCCAGGGCTACAACAGAAACCCTGTCTCAAAACAAAAAAACATTTGGGAAGCAACAGCAAATGGCCAGTATGTATAATATAAGTATAATACAGACATATGCTACATAGTTATATGCAAAGATACATAATCACATATACCCATACTACACTTATAAATGTAAAATTTAAGACATTAAAAATGCCCTGGATGAGAAACTAAGAAGAGTCACAGAATGGCCTCATCAGCCAGTCTTACCAGTACATAATTGCCATTTTAGAAAGGTCTTGTTCTAAGGACTGGAGAGCCAAATACATTTTAGTCTTCAGTTTGCTAGAGAATAGATGAGGAGAAAATGAGTTAAATGGTTGAAAAGTAAGCACATATAAGTGCCGTCAAAGGCCAAGCATGGTGGCACATACCTTTAATCCCAGCATATGACAAGCAGAGGCAAGCTGATCTCCCTGAGGTCAGGCCAGGCTGGTCTAGAAAACAATTCTAGTCCAGCCAAGGTTACTCAGTGAAACCCTGTCTCAAAATAACAATTACAGGGCTGGGGAGATGGCTCAGAGGTTAAGAGCACTGGCTGTTCTTCCAGAGGTCCTGAGTTCAATTCCCAGCACCCACATGGTGGCTCACAGCCATCTATATTAAGATCTAATGCTCTCTTCTGACCTGCAGGTGTACATGAAGGCAGAACACTATATACATAATAAAAAAAATAACAATAACATCAAAACCAAAAAGTACTGACACAGAAACCCTCAAGGGTTGAAAGCAATTAAAATGTTTTACTCTAAAAAAAAAAAAAAAAAAGTTAAAAAAACACAAAGCCAGTTGTGGTTTGCACACCTTTAATCATAGCACTTAGCAGGCATGGCTCTGTGAGTTTGGGCCAGCCTGGGCTAGTGAGTTCAAGGACAGCCAGGGCTACATAATGAGACCTGTTGTAAAAAGCAAAACCAAATAAAACAATACAAGCTAAGCTGGACATTGGATCGCATGCCTACTGCAACACAGTACGTGGATAAAGGAACTCAAGGCCATCCTCAAGTCATACTGAGGCCAAGCCTGGACTAATGTACTTTTTTTTCTCAAAACAAAACAAAAAAACAGCAAAGCTTATTTTTAGAACTGCCAGAGCTTACGTTTATTTCCCTTTAAAAGGCCCAAGCAGTTTAACAAAATCCTAGTTAGATTAAAATAGAGAGGGAAGTTTAGATCCATACCTGAGGACATCCTAACAACTCTATTCTAGGTTCTCAAATTTTAAGACACTAAGAATGGACAATGTCCATTTCAGATAAATACTTTAGGATATAGAAAAAATTAGAAAATACTACAGGGACTATAGAGGGATGGCTCAGTGGTTAAGACTACTGACGACAGCTCTCCCCGAGGACACAAATTAATCCCAGGCACCCACAGAGTAGCTCATGATCACCTGTTACTCTAGTTCTAAGAGATCTGGCCTATTCTGGCCTCACAGAAACAGAACTGATACAAAGACATACATGTAGGCAAAAACAAATAAACCAACACACACACAAATCCAAAAATCAAAAACTCATAGACATAAAAAAATTTAATTTTAGAAAATACTTAAAGTCAGAAGCTGACCTATAGATTATACTATGAATAGAAACCAAGAATAAACATACAGTAGAAAAGTAAGAAAATGTATAACCCAAATCGGCTCACAGACTTATACTCATTTTTCCAAAATAGAAAACATAAATGAATAAATGAAATTACTTACTTGTCTCCTGGAAGGTTATACAGATTAACAAGACCCTTAAGGTGCTTAGAAAACTCATCAAAATTCTTTTCCCTATAGGTAGTTCAGGAAGGCAGGGAAAAAGAATACAAAAAATTACTACTTTATTCTACAAAAATCATGTCTATATAAAACTCATTTTAATAATCTGATCAATCATTATCCTCATAAGGTTTTTTTTTGTTGTTGTTTAGTTTGGTTTAGTTTTGGTTTTTCAAGACAGGGTTTCACTGTGTAGCTATGCTAGAACTCATTCTATAGACTAGGCTGGCCTTGAACTCACAGAGATCCTCATAAGGTTTTTTTTTAGTTTTGGGGGGAATGGGGAGTTTATTTTGCCTTGGATTTTGTTGTTGTTGTTTTTCAAGACAAGGTTTCTCTGTGCAGACCTAGCTGTCCTGGTCTCACTTTGTAGACCAGGCTGGACTCAAACTCATAGAGATTCTCCAGCCTCTGCCTCCTGAGTGCGGAGATTAAAAGTGTGTGCAATGCAGCCTTGCTCCCCATAAGATTTCGGGGGGTTGGGTTTTTTTTTTTTTTGGTTTTTCGAGACAGGGTTTCTCTGTGTAGCAGTTCGGGCTGTCCTAGAAATCGCTTTGTAGACCCAGCTGGCCTTGAACTCAGAGATCCACCTGCCTCTGCCTCCCAAGTGCTGGGATAAAAGGCGTGGGCCACTACTACCTTGCTTCCCATAAGTTTTATACTCAATCAAGAATAGAAAAAAAGGGGCTGGAGAGATGGCTCAGCGGTTAAGAGCACTGCCTAGTGCTCTTCCAAAGGTCCTGAGTTCAATTCCCAGCAACCACATGGTGGCTCATAACCATCCACAATGTGATCTGGTGCCCTCTTCTGGAATGCAGGTGTACATGCAGATAGAGCACACATATGCATAAAATAAATAAATAAATCTTAAAAAAAAAAAAAGAATAGAAAAAAAAAAAGTGGGGCGGGAGAATTACGAGTGCTGACTGCTTGTTCCAGAGGACCTGAGTTCAATTCTTAGCACCCGCCCTACTGTCTGTAATTGGCCTCCACAAGCACTGCGTGCTCATGCTGCAGTCGTAACATTCACACTCATAAAATTAAAAACTGAAAACAAGAGGGCTCAGTGGTTAGGAGCATAGGCTGCTCTTCCAGAGTACCTCGGTTCAATTCCCAGCACCCACATGGTGGCTCACAACCATCTATAATGAAATCTGGTGCCCTCTTCTGACATACAGGCATACAAGCAGACAAAACACTCCTACACATAAAATATATAAATAAACCGTTCCCTTCAGAGGTGGAGGCAGGTGGATCTCTGAGTTCAAGTCCAGCCTGGTCTATACAGTGAGTTACAGGACAGCCAGAGCTACATACAGAAACCCTGTCTGGAAAAACCAACCAACCAATCAATCAATTAATAAATCTCAACAAAAAAGAAGAAAAAAAAGGGAAACAAACACTTGGGAGGCAGAGGCAGGTGGATTTCTGTGAGTGCAAGGCCAGCCTGGTCTACAAAGTGAGTCCAGGACTGTCAAGGCTACACCGAGAAACCCGGTCTATGTGACTAAGCCAGGAGTATTAAATAAGGCACAAGCCCTTATTTAATCCCAGCACTCGGGAGGCAGAGGCAGGTGGATTTCTTTGAGTTCAAGGCCAGCCTGGTCTATAAAGTCAGTTCAGGACAGCCAGGGATACACAGAGAAATCCTGTCTTGAAAACAAAAATTATTCAAAAATGAACTTTTGTGGATTAGAACTAAGAATTCAACACATGGTAAGGGGTGGAAGAAGGGAAAAAAAGAAGTTATCGCATTTCAACAACTCTGTTTTTCAGTCCTTTTCTGTTAGTTTTGTTTTTTGAGACAGGGTTTCTCTGTGTAGCCTTGGTTGGCCCTGAACTCACAGATCCACCTCCCACTGCCTCACACCACCTTGGTCTGTTTTTCAATCTTAAAGGACAATGGGCCTGTAACAAACTAAACATCACCACAACACTAGACACTTTATCCTCCACGATGTGAGGAGTACAAACAGCCTAGTGCTAGTAAAAAGAAGTAAGAATAGGGCAAGGTAAATTCCCTAACATCGTATCACCATGCATACTAACTAAATAAAAATATGAGGTGAATCTAACTTCCATTCTAAAGCTTATCCTTCCAGACAGGTTTACAAAGTAACTTTAGATTGTCACCACTTCTTAATTGAACACAATTTTCTACTCCAGGTGAAAGCCAGAAATAGTCACTCATTCTGGAGTATCTGAATAACACACATCTTGATAAGTTTACAAATTCAATGAAAGAAATAGTTACATGTAGTGAGAATTGTGTAATTTTGCTTTTTTTTTAAAAAACACAGAAATGGGGGCTAGAGCTCTTCCAAAAGACCCAGGATCAAACCCCAGCACCCAACCCACATGGCAGTTCACAGATGTCTGTAATTGCCAGGCAAGGTGGTGAATACCTCTAATCCCAGCACTGGGGAGGCAGAGGCAAGCGGATCTCTGTGAGTTTGAGGCCAGCCTGATCTACAAAGTGAGTCCAAAAAACAAAAACAAAAACAAAAAACCAGAAATGTTATGGGAATACGTTTTTGTTTTAATCCCAGGTGTGGGCATATGGGGTTGCTTCACAGCAGCTGACTACGATTTGGCATGGTTTTGCTAGGAGCAGATAATTTCTACAAAGTGTGTGATGTTTGGAATTCTGGGAAGTCTTCAGAGGGTAGATAAACACTAGGGCCCCAAGAAGTGGGGTTGCCTGGTTGGTTGCTGTTGGTTGCAGTTTGTCAAGTAGTCGTGTGCAAAGAAAAAAGAATAAGAAATTAGATATCCTGACGGCAAAGATGAAACTTGCCCAAAGGAACTCCCTAATCAGCAGGAAGTAGTCTAATGTAACGATGTCCCCTTTCCCCTCTATCCTTTTTTTCTCTCCTATCTAGTATTGGGGGTGAAAGGGAAGAAAGAAGTAAAGGGGTAGGGAAGGGTGGAAGAGAAAGGAATCCACAAAGCAGCAGATGCCAGTTACAGTTATATGATTTATTTTATAATACATCACCACCTTTTATTTATTTACTTTTATTTTATGTGCATTAGTGTTTTGCTTGTATATGTTTATGTCTGTGTGAGAGTGTCAGATCCCCTGGAACTGGAGTAACAAACAGTTGTGAGCTGCCTTGTGGGCGCTGGGAATTGAACCTGGGTCTCTGGAAGAGCAGTCAGTGCTCTTAATCTCCAGCCCCATTGTTTGTTTTAGATAGGGTAGTGCTATGTGGCTTAGGCTAGCCTGATACTATGTAGCCCAAAGCTCAAACTTACAGTAATTCCCTTACACTGGTCTCTGGGATGTTGGGAATCATTATAGATACACACACACACACACACACACACACACACACACACACACACACACAC
>CAJQZJ010000151.1:1526541-1570416 GCA_907164525.1 Lophiomys imhausi | reverse complement strand
CACACACACACACACACACACACACACACACACACACACACACACACGTATGTATGTTCAAATGTAGAGATCCACTTTTGGGAATCATTATAGATACACACACACACACACACACACACACACACACACACACACACACACACACACAAGTATATATGTTCAAATGTAGAGATCCACTTACCTGTGCCTCCCGAGTGCTGGGATTAAAGGCATGTGCCACCATGCCCGGGTGTATTACAGGGGTTTTTTGTTTTCGTTTTTAGTTTTGGTTTTTAGAGACAGGGTTTCTCTGTGTAGCAGAGCTCTGGCTGTCCTGGACTCTCTGCAGACCAGGTTGGCCTCGAACTCACAGAGATCTGCCTGCCTCTGCCTCCCGAGTGCTGGGATTAAAGGCATGTGCCACCATGCCCGGCTAGGACTGGCTGTTTCTACAGAGAACCCAAGTTACCTAGTACCCACCACAGGTGGCTCACAACTGTCCACAGCCGTGTATGAGATGAACAGTCATTCGTGCAGGCAAAACACTCAGATACATAATATACAAAAAATAAATCTAAAAAACCAAAAATTTTAAAGGTTGAAATTTTGTACATTTGGTCATAAATACAATAAACTGCTAAGACAGAAGCCTGAATGTGAAACCTACTTCCTCAAACTCTAAGACATCTAAGCATTCCCTTATTATGTTTAAAATAAAACTGAACTTCCTCAAATTTCCAAAAAGTCTTAAGTCTAGTTTAAATTTAAACCTGGGAATCCCACTCAATTCAAAGGACAAAATCAAGATAGTAGGAAAAGCAACTAACAGATAACAGAGTACAAGGCCAGTCTGGTCTACAAAGCCAGTCTAAGACAGCCAGGGCTGTTACACAGAGAAACTCTCTCTCAAAAAAAAGGAAGTGAAAAGGTTGTTTTCATGGTATAGATTCAATGTTCTCAAATAATTTCCAACTCAATGGTAGGGCTCTATGATGGCTAATCTTAATTGTTAACTTGATGGGATTTAGAATCACTCTGGAAGCAAGTCTTTAGGCATATCTGTAAGGGATTATCTAGGTTAGATCAACTCAAAGGGCAAGACCATTCTAAGATGTGGGTGGTACCATCCCATGATGGTCCCAGTCTAAATAGAAAAAGAAGAGAAGAGAAGAGAAGCCGGGCATGGTGGCACACTCCTTTAATCCCAGCATTCTGGAGGCAGAGGCAGGTGGATCTCTGTGAGTTCAAGGCCAGCCTGGTCTACAGAATGAGTCCAGGATAGCAGGAGAAACAGAGAAACCCTGCCAGGAAAAATCAAAAAAGAAAGAGAAAAGAAAAGAAAGAATGAATGAATGAATCAGAAAGCAAGAGAGGCACGGTGGTGAACACCTTTAATGTCAGCATTGGGGCAGCAGAAGCAGGGTTTCTCTGTGTAGCCCTGGCTGTCCTCAAACTCCCTGCTCTGCAGATCAGGCTGGCCTCAGACTCAAGAAATTCAGCTAACTCCTGAGTGCTGAGATTAAAAGAATGTGCTACCTACCATGCCTAACATTCTATTTACTTTTGAAAAACAAAGAATTCCTAAGATTCTATTAGTACTTCTTACAGTTGTGATTGTGTCCTATAGGACATTTGACAATGCATATCTGTATGTGTGTGTGTGTGTGTGCGCGCACGTGTGTGTATATACACATATATACACATAAACAAAATATACAATATACATGTGTGTATACATAGTTTTGTTTGATTTTTGTGTTGCTGGAAAAAAATTGAAACCCCACGGTCTTACACACTGGGCAAATGCCCCACTATTAAGCCACTTTCTCCAGCTTATAGGGATAATCCTGACTATCACAATTTAATGGATAGTATTGGAAACAACAAAGGGAGAGGCCAGTGATGCTGTTAAATATCCTGCGATATATCAAGTAAATTCACTTTAGCAAAGAAATGCCAGTAAGGCTGGGTAGGTGGTGCATACCTGTGATCTCAGTACTTAGAAGAGGCATGAGATCGGCCGGGCGGTGATGGCGCACGCCTTTAATCCCAGCACTTGGGAGGCAGAGGCAGGCGGATCTTTGTGAGTTCGAGGCCAGCCTGGTCTACAAAGCGAGTCCAGGACAGCCAGAGATATTCAGAGAAACCCTGTCTCGAAAAACCAAAAAAAAAAAAAAAAAAAAAAAGAAGAGGCATGAGATCAAGAGTTAAAGATTACCCTACCTACATAGTGAGTGTGAGCCCAGCATGGACTGTATAAGACATTGTCTCAAAAAGACACACACATAGCCAGGACTACTGGCACATGCCTTTAATCCCAGCACTCGGAAGGTAGAGACAGGTGAACAGCCTGGTCTACAGAGCGATTTCCAGGACAGCCAGAGAAACCCTGTCTCAAAAAACCAAATAAAATAAAATAAAACAAAATAAAATAAATTCACACATTAAGTTGTAAAGAACAATGGTATACACCTTTAAGCTGAGCTACTCGGGAAACTGAGGCATAATAATGTAGAGTTCCAGGTCAGACTAGACTCTACAGCAAGCCCCCCTATCCTTCTCCCTCCAAAGAAGAACAGAGTTATCTGTCAGAAATATGCCAATATTATCTGCTTACCTTAACTGCTGTACAAGCTCTGGACAGTTCTGAAATCAAAGAAACTATGTTAAAGCATTAAACTAACAGAATTGAAAACATTAAGAGTTTTAATTAGTGGTACATGCTTTAAAACAAAAACATTAAAACTATAGAAAGTCCTTATTTCAAGATATTAAAAGTTGTGTGTGTGCACATGAGGCCATAATTGTCTTCCTTATCACTCTCCTTATGTTCTGAGACAAGGTCTCTTGCTGAACCTGGAGCTTATCCTGGGACTTCATGTTTCCCTGAGGCTAGCTGCCCAGCAAGCATCCAGGACCTGCCTGTCTCAGTCTCACCCGCCCCAGTATGGTTTCTAACACATCTTTTCACATGGTGCTAAGGATCTCTCCTCAGGGCCTCTGCTTATGCAGCGAGCACTTTACCCACAGAGTCATCTGGCTAGCCCTTCAAAGTGTCTTTTTCTACTTGTGAGAACCATGAACTTGGGTGGGATATTAAAAATCAAAACAAATGAAATAACTTACAAAGGAGTCATTAGTAGTTGTCTAAAACATTAGGAATCTCTCTTCAACATCATCTCTGGAATCTATATGGAATGGCTTAGTTATACACATTTTACATCCATTTCTATTACAGGACTTTCCGTCTTGATGATAAATCACTTTTGATGGGAATTGTAAGATTGTTTCTGTATCCTGAGCATGTATTGTTCAACGCCAGCTCTAGTTTGTTAGTATGAAATAAAAAGTTGCTATGGTGCTTCCACTCAGCAAAGCCCTTAGATGATGTCAGAGAAAGACCCATTACCCTACATACTATTCTAAAAGTACCAAATGTAGCCTGTCACATCATCTCTACAGTGGCTCACTTTAAAAAAACCTAAAAGCCAAGCTATACAGACCCACAACAATTCATCTTTAATAATGTTCCTAAGTAAACCCCGTATATTCCAGTGAAATATCGACACATACCACAGGATTCTCCCCATGGTGAGCCACTTTTACATCACAAAGCTGTCCTGCGGGGTCTAACTGCACTTCCACATAGAACATATCTGACGTGATGTAACATTCAGTGCCACTGGCACTGAGATGAGAGCCCAGTCTAGCAAGAACAAATCAAAACAAAAATTAATAAAAGACACACAATAAAGCTACCCAAAATTAGCACTGCGTTGTACATTTCTGCCTACAGATAAGATTACATACCCATTCTGTCTGGCTATTGATTCCAAACGATCAGTCATTGCTGGCAAAGATGTTACTATGAAAAGATGGGGGGGAGAGAAAGGAATTCATAAAGAGTATTCCAAATAAATGAGTATATCCATCCTGCCAAAGTCATAAACATATTCAACATACTCCACAGTAAGTTTATTATTAAGGCTGAGCTGTGACCTAGTAATCAGGTGAAGGACACACTCAGTAGGTGGTGAGAGCAGAGGAAGAGGTGGTACTTCATCTGTACTGCAGCCAACTGCAGCACATGTCTTTAAGGCGTTTTGTTTCTACAGAGGTTTCACTGAGGAGGTAGAGCACTCTGAATATGGGCGATTAGAGTCTGGACTGAACACAAGGACACAGGAGAAAGTAAGCTGAGCACCACAATCGTCGTATCTGACTGCTTGCAATGCCACCTGATCAGACACCTCACTCTGATACCATGCTTCCCACCATGATGGAGTGTATGCTTAAACTGTGAGGCAAAAATCAAATCTTCCTTCCTTAAACTGCTTTTATTAAGTATTTTATCACAGAAATAAGAAAAGTAGCCAATATAAAGATCTATTTGAAAAATTATGGAGCCTGCAGTAGTGGCGCATGCTTTCAATCCTAGTACTCAGGTGGCAGAGGCAGGCCTGAGTCTGACTTCTGAGTTTGAGGCCAGTCTGATCTACAGAGCCGAGTTCTGGGACAGCCAGGACTATACAGAGAAACCCTGATGTGAAAAATCAAATAAATAAATAGAAAGAAAAATTATGGGGCAAAGCCAGCTGTGTTAGCACATACCTATACTGAGAGCTAACTAACAGTTGGGCACAGAAGCAGGAGGATCAGGTGTTCAAGGTCAGCCTTGGCTACATAGAGAAGCCCTGTCTCAAGACACAAGACAGATCAAAAGAGACAGCAAATATGAACACCAGGCATGGCAATGCTCACCTATTATGCCAGCCCTGGACTGCAGTATATAATATCCAAGTCAGGCTGGTCTCAACCAAAACAAAAAAACAAACAAACGAACAAAAAAACCTCAAAACCAACCAAACAAACAAATCCAGACCAGAAACACAACTGGACCTATGTTTTCTTTCTTTCTTTCTTTTTTTTTTTTTCGAGACAGGGTTTCTCTGTGTAGCCCTGGCTGTCCTGGACTCACTTTGTAGACCAGGCTGGCCTCGAACTCGCAAGGATCCACCTGTCTCTGCCTCCCAAGTGCTGGGATTAAAGGCGTGCGCCACCACCGCCCGGCTTCTTTCTTTTTTTTTTTAAATATTCCTTATTTGAGATAAGGTATCTTTAACTTAGAGAAAGCATATGAAACGAATACAAAGTCAGGCATAGTAGTGTACCTCTACTCCTAGGTATTCATAAAGCTAGGCTATCTACCAATGCCACAATAAGGAAGATAAATACGAAAAACAACATAAAGGGAACCAAGGGTGTATCTTAGTAGTAGAGCACATAGCATTCATGATGCTTTGGATTCCAATTCAAGCATCAAAGCCCCAAACAGTTGGCTGTGGATGCACTGTACTTGTAGTCAGCTTACTGGCAAACATGAACTGGCATGAATGTTCTGAACTCCCCTCAGCTCAACTGGTAGCTCCTCAAAACAACAAAATAATAATTTTCATAGCATTAATCATAAAAATCAAAGATGGATGCTGGTTGATAGTGGCGCACACCTTTAATCCCAGCACTCGGGAGGCAGAGACAGATGGATCTCTGTGAGTTCCAGGCCAGCCTGGTCTACAAAGAGAAACTCTGTCTCAAAAAACCAAAAAAGGAAAAAAACAAACAACAAAGATGGAGAGCTGGAAGCTGTGGCTCAGTAACAGTGCACGCCTAGCATGTGTCAGGTCCTGGCTTCACTTCCAGACCAAACAAAACAAATGAAGATGGAATCAACCTAAGAACAGATGAATGAGTAAACAAAAAGTGGAATGGAGGTCAGGCATGACCGCATTAGTCATATAGTGCCAGCACTTAGGTTTTGTTGATCAGGAGTTCAAGGTCATCTTTGGCTATATAAGGACATTTTGGCTTGCTGGGATTATACACATCTGTGTCTCAAAAGGGGTCAGGGAGTGACTAGAGATATGGCTCAGCAATTAAGAGCACTTGTTACAGCCGGGCATGGTTGCACATGCCTTTAATCCCAGCACTGGAGAGGCAGTGGCAGGTGGATCTCTGTGAGTTCAAGACCACAGAGTGGTCTACAGAGTGAGTCCAGGACAGCGAGAGCCCCATCTCGAAAAACCTTGAAAAAGAGCACTTGTTGCTTTTGCAAATGTCTCAGTTAAGTTGTCAGCACCCACAATGAGGCTCCCAATCTTTTGTAATCCCAGTTCCAGGGGGATCTGATGCCCTCTTCTGACCTCCACTGGCACTGAACTCACATAGTACACACATACACACATATGCAGACACACAAAGACACACACACACAGAGACACACACACACAGAGACACACACAAACACACACATGCCCACATGCAGACACACACACACACTCACACACAGACACAGAGAGACACACACACACACACACACACACTCACACACACTCACACTAAATCTAAACAAATTAAAAATAAAACAAAAAGGTAATATATGGATATAGTATTACTGATCCTCCCTCCTCCAGTACTGATGGCCTTGCACATACCAGCCAAGCATTATTATTGAATGTTTAAAAATAAAGTTATAGTCCTGTATGACAGCATATATCTATAATACCAGGACTCAGGAAGATGAGGTAGGATTTGATCTTCAAATCAAAGATAACCAAGGATATTGACTTGAAATAGTGAGATCTTATCTCAAAGAACCCGAAAGAAAGAAAGGTAGGTAGGTTTTAAGCCAGGCTTGGTGGTGCATACCTTTAATCCCATGGCTAGGGAGTCAGAGGCAGGCAGCACTCTGTGAGTTCAAGGCCAGCCAGGGCTACACAGTGAAACCCTGTCTCAAAAACAAATAAATAATACATAATAAATGCTTCAAAAATGAGACAACTGAGCTCAATCCCCAGAATGCCTGACAAACTGAGCTCAATCCCCAAAACCCACAACAGAAAGAAGAAACCAACTCATTTAGATTTCAGACCTCCATGACTGTTGTTGCATACACACATTTGCATACATCATACTCATGCGAATCATAAACAAGTCAATAAAAATGTTAACAATTCAGAACAAGCTGATTTCAACTCCATAAATGAAAATAAAAGCAACATCTAGCATAGAAAGTTATCTACCTTAATTTATATTTCTATTTAAGTTTGGTAC
The DNA here is from genome assembly GCA_907164525.1 of Lophiomys imhausi. Taxonomy (NCBI): domain Eukaryota; kingdom Metazoa; phylum Chordata; class Mammalia; order Rodentia; family Muridae; genus Lophiomys; species Lophiomys imhausi. Next base: position 1,563,327 of record CAJQZJ010000151.1, on the reverse strand, counting down.
TCTGCCAAGCAGTGGTGGCACACGCCTTTAATCCCAGCACTTGGGGGGCAGAGGCAGGCAGATCTCTGTGAGTTCAAGGCCAACCTGGTCTATATAGAGAGTTCCAGACAGCCTGCTGTAAAAAGTGAGTTCAGGACAGCCAAGAATACATAGAGAAACCCTGTCTCAAAAAAACAAACCAAACAAAAGTTTGGAACTCAGTCTTCAACCAAAAAATCCTCCTTAATGTGAGCTTTAAGATCAATGTATTTCAAAAGTATGTACAGACCTTTGAGAGCCTTCTGCAATGTCTCCAAACAGCTGACCAGATGCTGGTGCCCTCCAGAGCTCATTACAACCCTTTTCTCCTGTATCAAATCACAAAACAACTGAAGTAAGAACATCAACCAAACCAATGTTTCAGGTAAACATACATGTTACCCTAATAGTACAATTAGATTGCAAATAGACTACAGTAGATCCTTTCTTTTCTTTTGAGACAAGGCTTTTAGCCCAGGCTGTAGCTTTGAATTTCTTATCCTCCTGCTTTCACCTCCTGAGAACATTTTTTTTTTTTTTTAGAGGGAGAGCATCTTCTAACATTTTCTTATTTGTACACATGAGATAAAGAGGTGTGTGAACACATGGAGGTCAGAGGTCAGAGTAAAATGACTAGGTTGAGTTTGTCCTTCCACTCTATGGGTTCTGGGTTCAGGTCACTACTCTTGGCAGCAAGTCCTTTATCTGGTGGACCAGCTCACCAGCCCAAAGTATTTTAGCTTTCTTAGACAGGGTCTGGAACTCCTCTTATAGCCTAGAATGGCCATCGTGCCATGATTAGAGGTGCATACCACTAAATCCAGCTAGTCTACATACTCTTAACTGTAATCCTGATCATCTACCGAAAGGAAAAAAAAGTTCATATAGATGAATAATTCATCCACACTAACATATAACAGAAAAAAAAGGTATTCTAGTATCTAATATAAGCTAAACTTTGGGGGAAAACTCTTAATCCAAATGTCATTGGTGAGATCCACCTCCTACAGAAGTGACATCACCAGGTGTGGTGGTGCATGCCTTTAATCCCAGGAGGATGATATCTGTGAGTTTAAGGCCAGACAGTTCTACATAGTGGGTTTCAAGGCAACGGGGCTAAGTACTGACACCCTGACTTAAAAGACAAAAATAAATGCCTGACGGTGGTGGCTTACACCTTTAATCCAAGCACTCTGGGAAGCAGAGGCAGGAGAATCTCTGTGGTTTTGAGGTCAGCCTGGTCTACAAAGAGAGTTCCAGGACAGTCAGGACTAGCTACACAGAGAAACCCTGTCTCCAAACAAAACAAACAAACAAAAAATGTGACATCCTATGATGTAGCCCAGAAGAGAGGGTAGCACAAGTAAGACAACTCAATATAGTTTATCTAACCTTACCAGGGACGAAGGCTCTCCAAACACACCAGTCCCAAGAAATTTCAATTGTTTTGTTTTTTAGTAATTTTTAAAAGATTTATTTACTTTATTGTATTGGTGTTTTGCCTGCATATATGTCTGTGTGAGGGTGTCAGATTTTGGAGTTACAGACAGTTGTGTCCTGTCATGTGCTGCTGGGAATTGAAAGCAGGTCATCTGGAAAAGCAGTCAATACTCTTAACTACTGAGCCATCTCTCCAGCCCCACAAGCATAGTTTTAAAAGATTTTTTTCCATGCCTTACAGAAGCTTAACACCTGGCCTTGCACTCAGGGCAATCCTCCTGTCTCTCCCAGCAAGTGCTGGGATTGCAGGTATGAGCCACCATGCCCAGCTATTACAGATGAACCATATTCATAGACCCAAATTTAGATATCTGAATCTGCATATCTGGTAAGTACATAAAGTAAGCCATGACGTCCAAACTTCAATATACTATTATCCCAAGAAAAATGGGAATTTAATACTACCTGACATTCCCCTATCATGACAATATCTTTATTTTTAGTGTTGGGAATTTAACACAGGGTTTCATATATAGTAAGATAGCACTCAACTGCTGAGCTATGACATAACATAATATAATATAACATAACATGTTCAGCTATAATTGCTTAAAAATACCATTTATAGAACACTTTTCACTAGGAGTGGTGGTGCATGCCTTTAATCCTAGCACTTGGGAGGCAGAGGCAGGCGGATCTAGTGATTTTGAGGCCAGCTGGTCTACAAAGAGAGTTCCAGGACATCCAGGACTAGTTACATAGAAGAAGCTATCTTGAAACCCCCCCCCCAAAACAAACAAACAAACAAAAGAACAATTTTAAAATTAGATATGGTTTCCTTGGAGTGTTAAATGACAACCTTGGAATTGTCAGACTAGGAAGAAAAGCCATATTCTTTTGATATTTTTCTACAATATAGTTCTTCACATGTTGGTGTGTACTTTTACAAATGTATACCATGTGTACAAGTGCCTGTAGAGGCCAGAAGAGGGTGATGAACTTCCAAACCCCAAGAAACAGAGATGTAAATACACATTTTTTGTTTGTTGTTTTTTGAGTTTCTCTGTGTAGCCCTGGCTGTCCTGGAACTCACTCTGTAAAACAAGCTGGCCTTGAACTCAGATATCTGCCTGACTCTGCCTCCTGAGTGCTAGGATTAAATGTGTGTGCCACCATTCCCTGGCTTAAATCATTTTTTAAAATGCTTTCTGAGAAGCTAGAGAGGGGGTTCAGCAGTTAAAAGAACTTGCTGTACCTGCAGAGGACCAGGGTTGAGTTTCTAGCACCCACATGGTAGTTTAAAATATGTAACTTGTACCAGGATTTCAAACATGCAGGCAAACACTCAGAAACAGAAATAAAAATAAATTTACAAGGCATGGCAACACAAACCTTTAATCCCAGCATTTGGGAGGCAGAGATGGGTAAATCATTGTGAGTTCAAGGTCAGTCTGGTCTACATAGTAAGTTCCAAGCCAGCAAGGGGAACATAGTGAAACCATGTCTCAAAATAAAGCTGGAGGGGCTGGAGAGATGTTTCAGCAAACAAAAGGACCTAAGTTTGATTCCCAACAACAAAAGGACCTAAGTTTGATTCCCAACACCTCCAAGTCTGCTCACAATTATCTATAACTCCAGTTCCATGGGACCCAAAAAAAGCTGTGTTCTGACCTTTGGGGCCACCATGTATGGGCATGCTGCAAACACATACAAAATCAAAATATGGACACAGTAAACACACATACAAAAACAAAACACCCATACATATAAATTAAAATAAGTAAACCTAAAAAAATGAAAATAACCAGGCTGTGGTGGCATGTGCCTTTAATCCCAAGAGACAGAGACAGGTGGATTTCTGTGAGTTCGAGGCCAGCCTGGTCTATAGAGTGAGTTCCAGAAGAACCAGGGTTACACAAAGAAACTCTGACTCAAAAAAACCAATAAACAGATAGATAGATAGATAGATAGATAAGATAGCACAAAGAAACTGTGACTCGAAAAGCCAATAAATAGATAGACAGACAGGCAGGCAGGCAGGCAGGCAAATAAAATAATTAAAAAACAACTCTTTTTCTTTTTAAAGGAGTAGGTGGGCTAGAGAGATGGGTCAGCAATTATGAGTGCTTACTCTTCTTCTAGAAGACTGGAGCTAAGTTCCCAGCACCCACATCAGGCCTCACAGTACACCTCTGTCTTACTTTGACATTAGTAAAAACACACACACATACACAATCACAACAAAAGCAAAAACTCAGATAAGCAAACTAGCATTATATGCTTCCATGAGGGAACAGAAATTGATAGATTACATTTGTTCAAAGTCACATAGGTAGCAAGTACTGCATGTAGCCTAAAATGCAGGGGTTTGGTTTTGGTTTATTTTTCCTCTGATGCTAGTGAATAAAACTGTGTACCTTACATATGCTAGGCAAACACTCTACCACTGAATTTAATGCAACAGTGATGCAAGCTTCAAATGCCAGCACTCAGGAGCAAAGGCAGGAGGATTACATGAATGAGACTAGTTTGAAATATATGAGATCCTGCCTCAAAACAGCAAACTGTGAAACAAAAAAAACAAAAACTAAAAATATTTTTGTATGTAAACTAAATGATGATGCACATGCATTTATTTATAGAATTCATAGTTTCAGAAATCTTTTTACCAGAATGGAGCTATAGCTCAGTTTGGAAAGCAATGGCCCAGCATGCACAAACCCCTGGCTTCAATCTCCAGCAAGGCACTAACCAGTCATGGTGGCCCTTGACTGTAATCTCAGCACTCAGAGGTGGAGAGAACATATGGAGACAACAGTCATTTCAAGGTCACCCTCGGTGTCTGCTACCTCATGTGATCCTTACAACAAAACTATTTGGAAAACACACCAGGGGCTGGAGAAATGCTCAGCAGTAAGAGAACAGGATCCAGATTTGGTTCCCAGCACCCTCATGGTGACTCACAACCATCTGGAACTCAAATTCCAAGGGATCTGATGGCCTCCCTCTTCTGACCCCCATGGGCACTAGGCACAATGGTACAAAGACATACATGCAGACAAAACACACATACATATACATTCACAACAAAAACAAAAACTCAGATAAGCAAACTAGCATTATATGCTTCCATGAGGGAACAGAAATTGATAGATTACATTTGTTCAAAGTCACATAGGTAGCAAGTATCGTATGTAGCTTAAAGTGCAGGGGTTTGGTTTTGGTTTACTTTTCCTCTGCTGCTAGTGAATAAAACTGTGTACTTTACACATGCTAGGCAAACACTTTACCACTGAATTAATTACACCCCTTGCCTCTAAAATACAGTTCCTTTTCAACAAACTTAGTTTACCAGCAATATGCTAATGATTATACAGATAAACAGTAATAAAGATATTGAACTAGACTTACCCTAGAACTAAAGTACACAAAATATTCTTTTTTTTTTTTTTTTGGTTTTTCGAGACAGGGTTTCTCTGTTTAACAGCTCTGGCTGTCCTGGACTCACTTTGTAGACCAGGCTGGCCTCGAACTCGCAAAGATCCGCCTGCCTCTGCCTCCCAAGTGCTGGGATTAAAGGCGTGCGCCACCACCGCCCGGCTCACAAAATATTCTTATTAAAATATAATTTATATATAGAAAGGTTAAAACATAAGTGAAACAATCACAGAGTGAATGTTCTTTGCCAACCCCCTTGTGGTGTGAATGAATATTTAGCATACAGCTACCCTGCTTTTCTAGTGCTCCACCTTCCAACTAAGTGGTTGCAGCATCACCATATAGGTTTATGACTCAGAGGGAAATAATGGTACTATATCGAAAGAAGTTAACAGTGAATGGATACCAAACAAGAGTTAAGAAAAACAAAAACACCAGGTGTGGGGCTGGAGAGATGGCTCAGTGGTTAAGAGCACTGGCTGCTCTTCTAAAAGACCCAGGTTAAAATCCCAGCATCCACATGGCAGTTCACAGCTGTCTGTAATTGCTGGGTGTGGTGGCACACACCTTTAATCCCAGCACTCTGGAGGCAGAGGCAGGTGGTTCTCTGTGAGTTCAAGGCCAGCCTGGTCTACAACGTGAGTCCAGGACAGTCAAGGATACACAGAGAAACCCTGTATCGGAAAAAACAAAAACAAAAAAACAAACAACAAAACCACAAAAAAACAACAACAAACAAACAAAAAAACAGGCGTGGTGATGCACACCTTTAATCCCAGCACTCGGGAGGCAGAGGCAGATGGATTTCTGTGAGTTCGAGGCCAGCCTGCTCTACAGAGCGAGTCCAAGCTGGAGTGTTACACACAGAAACTCTGTCTTGGAAAACCAAAACCCAAAACAAAAACTTAAAAGGAATAAATGAGACCGTATTTCAAACAGACCAAAGAAAAGCTGAATAGAACAGGGGTCAGTAGTACACAACTATAATCTTAGCACCTGGAAAGTTAAAGTAGGAAGAATGTTTCAGATATATAGCAAGTTCGAGGCCAACCAAAGCTACATAGAAGACCCTAACTCAAAAGGACCATATGACACATGTTACATGGGAAGCTCAAGCAGCAGGATCAGTGCTTAAAGACTGCCTGAACTACAGAACAAACTCAATGCCAGTTTGGGCAAATGCTTCACCAAATCAAGATCAAGGCCAGAGAAGGATACATAAGATTGCTTCCAAAATACAAAAAATATTGCTCCGTACCGACAATGAGCACCACAGCATAACAAATATTTACATGTTGTTTGTAAAGTTTAAGTATTGTTTTTTTTTTTTTTTGGTTTTTCGAGACAGGGTTTCTCTGAATATCTCTGGCTGTCCTGGACTCGCTTTGTAAACCAGGCTGGCCTCGAACTCGCAAAGATCCGCCTGCCTCTACCTCCCAAGTGCTGGGATTAAAGGCGTGCGCCACCACCGCTCAGCGACACTTCCTTTCTAAGCTGGCCTCTGAACTCAATGCTGTTTTATGATGAGTAAAAGCGAGGAAACAGCACTGTAACTGCAACAACTACACAGGGAGCAGACAGCTTAGTTAATAATCCTCTTAGTACTTTACCCATTCAGCCACAACACTCACCATGACTTGACGTACAAGCTTAATGGTTTCACTCCAAGGTCTATTTTGGTTAAATTTTGCATGGAGCCGTTCCAAGAGGGAGCTCATCTTACTCAGCTTTTCTGATTCTGGAACGTAAAGCAGAAAATATCATTAGACACTCTGACATCAAGACCTTTCACCATTTCTCTTACAAAAGAAACCTCTGTATTTCCCGTAGGAACTGTCAAAAGTTTGTTTTTTTTTTTTATAATTTACTCCAAAACATAAACAAAGCTAGGCATGGCTGCCCATACCTTCAATCCCTGCACTGGACAGGTTGAAGCAGGTTTATAAAATTCAAGGCCAGCCTCAGTTACAGAGGAAGACCATATATCAAATGCATACACAACACACAAAGTTTTTTTTTTTTTTTTTGGTTTTTCGAGACAGGGTTTCTCTGTTTAATAGCTCTGGCTGTCCTAGACTCGCTTTGTAGACCAGGCTGGCCTCGAACTCGCAAAGATCCGCCTGCCTCTGCCTCCCAAGTATTGGGATTAAAGGCGTGCGCCACCACCACCCGGCTCAATTTCTTTTTCTTTTTTTTTAGTTTTTTCAAGACACAGTTTTTCTGTGTTAACAGCTCTGGTTGTCCTGGACTCACTTTGTAGACCGGGCTGGCCTCCAACTCACAGAGATCCACCTGCCTCTGCCTCCTGAGTGCAAAGATTAAAGGTGTGAGCTACCACCCCCAGCTCTAACTCAATTTCTTAAGAGACAGGATCTTACTACATTGTCCATTTTGTTGACCTTGAACTCTTAGGCCTTAGAATCCTCCTGCCCTAGTCTCCTGAGTAGCTATGACCTCACATATACACTGTGTCCAACTTAGAAGATAGCTTTTGAATTTTAATTTTATGGCTGGGCCTGGTGATGAATGCCTTTAATCCCTGCACTCAGGAGGCAGAGGCACACAGATCTTTGTGAGTTCGAAGCCAGCCTGGTATACAGAGTGAGTTTCAGGACAACCAGGGCTACACAGAGAAACCCTGTTTCGAAACCCCCCCCCAAAAATTTCATTTTTTAAATTTTATGCCAGCATGGTGACATCATACACCTTTTATCCCAGCACTCCAGGGGGCAGAAGCAGTCAGGCCTTTGGCATGTCAAGACAAGCCTAGTCTACATGAGTCCCTGTCTTAAAACAAACAACAATAGAAACCAAGGAGAGATGGCTCAGTGGTTAAGAGTACTTTGCTGTTCTTCTAGAGGACCTGGGTTAGATTCCCAGTATTCACACAACAGCTCTCAAACATTTCTAACTCCAGTTCCAAGGGATTTACTAGTAACAAAAACAAAACAGTTGTTATTTGTGTGTGGATGTCTATGTATGACATATAGTGTGCATACAGGTGTGAACCAACCACAGTGCCTGTGGAGGTCAGGAGACAACTTGCTCTAAACTGTTCTTGCCTTTCACCATGAGTCCAAGGGATCTTCCAGGCCCAGATGTGTTTTACTGTTTTGGTTGGTTTTAGACAGGGTTCAAACACACTGGCTTTGACCATATAGAGATCTACCTGCCTATGCCTATGCCTCTGGCTCTTGAGTACTGGGATCAAAGCAGTGGTCTACACCACCCAACCTATCCTTTTAAGAGCACTAGCTGCCACCGCCGTGGTGTCACACACCTTTAATCCCAGCACTCTGGAGGCACAAGACTAGTCTGGTCTACAGAGTGAGTCCAGGACAGCCAGGGCTACACAGAGAAATCTTGTCTCCAAAACACAAAACAAAACAAACCCAAAACCAAAAAACAAAACAAAGAGCACTAGCTACTCTATCAGAGGATCTGAGTTCAAGTCCTAGCACCTACATGGCAGCTCACAGCCACATGGAATTCAGTCTTAGGAGATTTGCTGTCCTCTTCTGGCCTCTAAGGGTACCAGGCATGCACTGGGTACATAGACATATATGAAAACAAACCACCATACACATGAAATAGATATCCTTTATTTTAAAAAGATTTATGTTGTGTGTGACTTTTTTTGGACGTGCAGTACTCACTGAGGCCAGAAGGTGGGGCTGGGACTCTCCAGGAACTGAAGCTGCAGAAGTGGCCATGAGTTTTCTGGAAGCTGAGCCCTGAACCTATGCCAAGAGTGGTGAGGGCTCTTAACCACGCAGCCATATCTCCAGCCCCCTCCCCACACCTTTTTTCCACTTTGAGACAGCCTCACAGTCCAGGCTGACTTCCAAGTCCATCGAGCTGAGGTTGACCTTGAGGAGTGACAAGACTGCTCAGTGAATAAAGGCACCTGCTGCCAAACATGACAACCTGAGTTCAGTCCCCAGAGCCCACTTAGTAAGTTCAGGGAACTGCCTCCTACAAATTGTCCTCTAACACACTCTAACTCTGTCGCGGATGCCCCACGTCCAAGTAAATCAACATAAGGGATGATCTCCTGATGCTCCACATCTATCTCCAATGTGCGAGGACTATAAACATAAGCCACCCACACTATCCTCAAATGTCATCCTCCTGTCTCCTTTTCTTCAGCACCTCCTATGGGTGTGTGCCACTAGAAACAGACACTGGTATTTTTTGTTTGTTTTTGAGACATGGTTTCTCTGTGCAGCCCTGGATGTCCTGGAACTATCTCTGTATAACAGACTGGCCTCTAACTCAGAGATCCACCTGCCTCTGCCTCCTGAGTACTTGGATTAAAGGGATCAATCAATCAAGCTTGGAGCTCTCTCTCTCTCTCTCTCTCTCTCTCTCTCTCTCTCTCTGAGACAGGGTCTCTCACTGGGACCTGGGGCTCACTGAGCAGGCTCATCAGGCTGGTTACTGAGCTCCAAAGATCTGCCTGTCTCTGTTTTCATGTCTGCACAAGAAGTACTTTACCAACTCACTGAGTTCTCTCTCCAGTCTTTTTTTTTTTTTTTTCTGGACAAGGTCTTACATAGTCTAGATTAGCCTTGAACTTACTGAGTAGGAAAGAACAGTCCTGAAGTCCTGCTCCTCCTGCCTCTACCTTCTGTGTGGTGACATTACAAAGGCATGCTATGCCAAGCTTCTGTTCAAATTTTTAATCAGAATCAAAAAAAGAAAAAAAAACTTCTTTTTTTTTTTTTTTTTTTCCAAGACAGGGTTTCTCTGTGTAGCCCTGGCTGTCCTGGACTTGCTTTGTAGACCAGGCTGGCTTGGAACTCACAGTGATTCGCCTGCCTCTGCCTCCCAAGTGCTGGGATTAAAGGCATGCACCAACACACCCAGCTGAAAAAAAAACTTCTAATCACACAGATATGCACACAATACCTTGAATGAAATACTTTATTGTAATTAGTTTTCATTAGTATGATAACACTGACTTCATTAATTTTTGGACATCATTTTTGTTGCTTGTATCTTTTTTCCTTTTCTTTTGGTACTGGGGAATTGAACCCCTGAACAAAAATACCTGTGCTCTAACCATTATCCTACATCCCCAGTCTCTAAATTATTTTTTTAAATAAATAAATGGGTATGTATGTATTTATTATGTATACAGTGTTCTGTCTGCATGTGTGCTTGGCAGGCCAGAAGATGGCACTAGATCTCATTGTAGATGGTTATGAGCCACGATGTGGGTGCTGGGAATTGAACTCAGGACCACTGGAAGAGTATCCAGTGCTATTAACCTCTGAGCCATCTCTCCAGCCCTGACTTATTTTTTAAATTAACATACAAAGTAATGGGCATCATTTTGACATTCTCACACAAATGTGGCATTATGCTTTGGTCTAAGTCCTCTTCTTCCCTTGACTGCCCAATCTGCTGACAGCGGAGCCTCCTGCTTTCAAGTCACACACTTCATTAGCCTTTCTTCCCCTAAGCTCTTCTCACATGGGTCTGTATTTTCACAACCAACACACACAGACACATATTTGCCTAGATTCCTCGAGAGACAATGTGGTTTGTCTAAATATGGCTTATTTTGCTTACCATCCATTTTCCTACAAATGTCAAGACTTCACTGTGGAGAAGTCAGTCTGCTCTGCATGAGTTAAGGTAGTGAGGGATTGATCTAAAGCAAGATTCAAACTCTTAGCTGGGAGGCTGAGGCAGGAAGATTGTTGTGAGGTGAAGGCTAGCCTGAGCTCTACAGGAAGCCTGTCTCAAAACAAAACAAAAAACATTCAATCTCTTCCCTTTTCTTCCCTCAACTGAGAAATTGGTTTGGGGATTGCTCCTGCCAGTTTATAGTTCTGAACACATTTCTCCCATTCTCTCTTTAAAGCCATTATTTAGGCCGGGCGGTGGTGGCGCATGCTTTTAATCCCAGCACTTGGGAGGCAGAGGCAGGCGGATCTCTGTGAGTTCGAGGCCAGCCTGGTTTACAAAGCGAGTCCAGGACAGCCAGCCCCGTTATACAGAGAAACCCTGTCTCGAAAAACCAAATGAATGAATGAATGAATGAATTAAACCCAATTGAAAGAGCAGTTTTTAAATACACAACAAAAAATTTGAAACTAGACATTCCTAGAAACTGTTAGCTTTTATTATCATAAAGATCTAACCATGTCACTCACGCTAAAGCCCCCTCCGTTACTTTTACACAATGTTCTGTACTACTGTCTGTAGTGTCATACTCAGATATCTCTCCAGAAACAAAGCGTAAACAAGTTTCAGTTTCACTCTCCTGGTGTCCCAACCAGGTTAAGCTAAAAGTACCCCGAGGCTCAACTACTCGTCTCCAGTCGTGCAGAAAACCTTTCACAAATGTGGAGGTGGGGAAGCACCACCTCAGAGTTGGAGCTCCACCATCTATCTGTAATGCATGGTCAGCATCTAAAACACACATTCCACCAGATCCAGTTCCGTGAAGTGGCCCTGGACGGGCGTAGGTCCCCACCTCTTCTCACAGATTGGCTCCCCACAGCTGTGTCCCGCCCCTTCTTCCCTCCCCCGCACCAGACCCTCCCCCCGCCCCCCCAGTCACTCACCCTCAGTTTCCCCCTGAGCCTTCATTCTGACAGCGTGAGGTCTTGGGTCTGCCACAAGAGGGTAAGCCTTTCCCTACCACTAACAGGGGATCGAAGTTAGCTTGAGCTCCGGGGACGCAGCGCACCAGCGGCCCCCACTCTTCCGGGGAAGGCTCAGTCTGAAGTCCCCGGCGGCAAGAAGAGAAGGGTGCTCGCGGCCGCCGCCATCTTCCTCAACGGAACTTCCCAAAGATCGCGAGATTGATCGTGTTCCTGCGACACGCAGGAAGAAGGAAAGGCCCCAAAATCTCGCGAAAACTGCCTGATTTCGTTCTTCCCGCGGGATTTCTAACAGGCCTCTCTCCGGTTGTCTCAGTTCTCACACCTTTACGTCTGAAGGTGTGTGCTCATAGAGTTGGCATCTCTTCGAAACTTTGTTTTGATTTTTGACAGATATACAACTTGTAAATTAAAAGCCATAGCTTACTGACCAGACGGTGGTGACGCAAACCTTTAATTCCAGCACTCGGGGAAACAGAAGCAGGCTGGTCTGTGAGTTCGAGGCCATTCTGGTCTACAGAGCGGGGAGTTCGAGGACAGCCAGGACTACACAGAGAAACCCTGTCTCAAAAAAAAAAACAAAAAACAAAAACAAAAAACCCCCAAAGCTTTAGCTTTTTGAACGTCCAGAGAGGTGGCACATTCCTATAATCTCAGCATTAGAACGCTGAGGCAGGAGGATCGCAAATTCATAGTCAGCTCGAGCTGCATAGTGAAACCCTGTCCTTAAAAATAATCTCTCGCCGGGCGGTGGTGGCGCACGCCTTTAATCCCAGCACTTGGGAGGCAGAGGCAGGCGGATCTTTGTGAGTTCGAGGCCAGCCTGGTCTACAAAGCGAGTCCAGGACAGCCAGAGATATTCAGAGAAACCCTGTCTCGAAAAACCAAAAAAAAAAAAAAAATCTCTCTACTGAAAAGAAAAAGATTTCCAATGATTTTTTTTTTTTTGTGTGTGTGTCAGGAATATTGTATCAAAGACAGTAAGATTTGCCTGGCAGTGGTGGCACAAGCCCTTAATTCCAGCACTCGGTGGCAGAGGCAGGCTGATCTCTGAATTTAAGGCCACCCTGATCTACAGAAAGAGTTCCAGGATAGCCAAGGCTACATAGAGAAACCCTGTCTTGAAATCCTACTCCCCAAAAGATAAGATTTGTAAGGTGACAGACAGGAGAAGTAACTGAGTAGCAGTACGGGTGCTTAGTATGCCCAAAGTCCTTGCTTTGTGATGCAGAAACTCGGGTTCATCCCCAGGACAACATTAAACAAGCTTGGTGGCTTATGCCTGTAATGCTATCATAGAGAGGTTAAGCAGGAAGATCAGAAGTTCAAAGTCAGGCACAGCTACATAGCAAGTCAAAACCTGCCCGAGTTACAGAACGGTTTCCCAGAAAAAATGGTAACAAGGTTTTTGGCAAGATGGTTCAGTGAGTAAAGGCACATGCTGCCAAGTAACCTGAATTCCATCTCTGGGACATACTTGATGAGAGGTGAGAACTTGCACCTCAATTTTCCTCTGACAAGCCACACGTGTGCCATAGCACAGTGACTCAAACAGGATAGAATTTGAAAATAAATCGTTCCTGGCTACATAGAAAATTCAAGGCCAGCCTGAATATGTGATAACATCTCAAAACAAAACAAAAACAAGAAAAAAAAACGTTTGAGGTTGCTGGAGAGATGGCTCGTTGCTTAAGAGCACTCGTTCTTGAAAACATCCTAGGCTCTATTTCTAGCATCCACAAGGCAGCTGACAGCCACCCATAACTCCAGGTCTAGGGAATCCAACATCCTTTTCTGACCTCTGTAGGCACAGCTGGGGTCCACAGGCTTACAGGCAGGTAAAACACTCATACACATAAAATAAACTTTTAAAAATGTCTTTAGCTGGGTGTGGTTGTACACACCTTTAATTCTAGCATTTGGCAGGCAGATCTCTGTGAGTTGGAGGGCAGCCTGGTCTACAAAGGAAGTCCAAAATATCCAGGCCTATCACACAGAGAAACCCTGTCTCAAAAAAAAAAAAAACAGCAAGAAAATGTTTAAAATTTTCTTTAAAGAAGGAAAGGATACTGATGGTATACCACAGGGTATTTTGTTTTGTAAATGTGCGTGCGTGCGTGCGTGTGTTTTGTTTTACTGTTTACAATGCTCCCATTTCTAGACTGAGTCCTTAAGGTTAGCACTGTATCTTATGCAACTTTGTGTCTCTGTGATTGTGCCTAATACCACTGTAGATGCTTAAAGAATGATTTCACACACACAACGATGACTTTGAAAAACAGTGCCCCAGTTTACCATGTTGAGTTTGGCACTGTACAGAAATTAACAGTCATATTGACCTAAATTTAGCTTAATTTTTTCCCATTTGTACAGAGGTCAGGTACTATTTATAGTAAATAAGGAAGGACCTGTATGGAGCACAGAAACTATTACAGTATTATCTAAAATTCTTAAAAAGATGAGACCATTATTTTAGGAGTTTTTGTTTTTCTTGTTTTTGCAATAGGACGCATTGTGTCGCTCTGGCTGATCTGGGACTGTATGTGTAGATCAGACTGGCCTTGAATTCACAAAGATCCACCTTCTTCCTCATCGTGGATGAGGTTCAGCACCACCATGCCTAGACTCAGATACTGGTGTTTTGTGCACACACTGGAAGCCAGTGTAACACATTTAATTGAAATTTAAAAATTTTATATTTATGGGATTTTAGATTAAAGCAAATTTATTTGTTCCAGTCAACACATCTGATTTTACTGTGTATTAACATTCTGTTCCATTTGATAATATTGAAAGTTGGTTCAGCAGCTAAAAGCATTTGCTATTCTTCCGGACAACTGGAGTTCAGTTCACAGCACCCACTAATAGCTCAAAAACACCATTAGCAACACTTCCAGGACAGCTTATTTTGCTTATTCTGCCCTCCAATGACTGCATTTTAAACATACAGCTTAACTTATTCTCTACAATATGAATCACAAAAATGTTTTCAGTCAATGTGTTGTGTTGATAAATCTTCACAACAAAATTTCAGTAATGCTGAGCCATTCATGCCCTCTGGAAACAAAGGCAGACTAAAATGCAACAATGATATCAATTAGTGAAAGGTCTTACTTTAGTTATTTTTTTCTTTTCCTTCTGTTAGTTCATATTCTCTCTCTCCTCTCTCTCTCTCCCTCCCCCCCTCTCTCTAGACCAGGCTGGCTTTAAACTCTCAGAGATCCTCCTGCCTATGCCTCACCAGTAGTGGGATTAAAGGTATGTGCCACCACTTCCCAACAAAATTATTGATTTTTAACCTATTTTACAGTCCTTGAGAATAGCTGCTTTTTAAAAGGTGGATTTTTTCATAACTTACTGAATTTTAACCAAGCCCCTGTATTGTCAAACAGATGTGATCTTTTTTTTCTTTGAGATTTTGTTTCATATGTATTAATGTTTGGCTGAATGCATGGCTGTGTAACCACATGAATGCAGTCATTGGAGGGCAGAATAAGCAAAATAAGCTGTCCTGGAAGTGTTGCTAATGGTGTTTTTGAGCTATTAGTGGGTGCTGGGAACTGAACTCCAGTTTTCTGGAAGAATAGCAAATGCTTTTAGCTGCTGAACCATCTTTCAAGCTCCAAACACATGCAATCTTAGCACTTTGCAGAAAGATTTTAAGTTCCAGGTCAGCCTGGGCTACATACAAGTACCTCCTTCAGAAACAAAGGAACCACAACACAAAAACAAAACAGCAGTGCATAGTGTCACATACTTTCATTTTGTTTTTGTTTTTCCGAGACAGGGTTTTTCTGTGTAGCCTTGGCTGTCCTGCAACATGCTCTGTAGATCAGGCTGGTCTGGAACTCAGAGATCCTCCTGACTCTGCCTCTGGAGTGCTGGGATTAAAGGTGTGCATTATCACTGCCCAGTTTGTGCCACATACTTTCAATCCTGGTACTCTAGAGACAGAGTCAGGCAGATTTGTGAGATAAAGGCTACCATGGCCTACATAGCAAGTTCTTGATCAGCCATAGTTATGTACAGAGACCAAGTCTCAAACATTTTTTAAATTTACCCGGGTGGTGGTGGTGCATGCCTTTAATCCCAGCACTTGGGAGGCAGAGGCAGGCAGATCTCTGTGAGTTTGAGCCCAGCCTGGTCTACAAAGTGAGTCCAGGACAGCCAGACCTGTTATACAGAGAAATCCTGTCTCGAAAAAACCAAAAAAAAATTTTTTTTAATTTATTTTTGAGCCAGGCGGTGGTGGTGCACACCTTTAATCCCAGCACTTGGGAGGCAGAGGCAGGCGGATCTCTGTGAGTTTGAGGCCAGCCTGGTCTACAAAAGCAAGTCCAGGACAGCCAGAGCTGTTATACAGAGAAACCCTGTCTCGAAAAACCAAAAAAAAAAAAATTATTTTTAAAATGCTATTCAGGCTGTAGAGATGGCTTATGCTTTTTTTTTTTTTTTTTGGTTTTTCAAGATAGGGTTTCTCTGTGTAATAGTTCTGGCTGTCCTGGACTAGCTTTGTAGACCAGGTTGGCCTCGAACTCACAGTGATCCGCCTGCCTCTGCCTCCCGTGCTGGGATTAAAGGTGTGCACCACCACATCCGGCTGGGCTCATGCTTTTAATCCCAGCACTCGGTGACAGAGGCAAGGAGATTCAGGGCCAGCCTAGTCTACAGAATGAATTCCAGACCCAGAGCTGCATGAGACCCTGTCTCCAAACAAATGCTATTCAAACGTTCTCCAAAGCCATCCTAACTGACAGCATGAGCAGGAGCAGCAGTACACATTACTAAGAAGAAATCTTTGTAAATCCCTGGAAATGTTCTTAGTGTGTTTGTGTATTTAGTATTTGTGGTGTATGGAGATGCTCGTATGTGACAACACTTTTCCTGTGGAAAAGTGCAACACACACATCTACTCAACCCCAGATAGGTAACTGTTGGGGTCCTGGGATCAGCAAATAATGGGAGACAAACTGCCAATGTCCACTCAAAATAGTAGCAGTGTTTATTAGTGCGCTTGGAGCAAATACCAGCAAGCTGGGGCCACAGGCAGACTCCAGAGCTGATACTGTGACTGGTAGGAGGGGGTTTTGAAGCCTTTCAAAGCAAAGAACCACAAACAGGTACAATGCTCATGTTCTGAGGTGGGGACTGTATCCTTTAACCTGATTGGTTGGGTATGAGGTCATGGGTGGATGGGGGTCCTCAAGACCACTTTTTTTTGTGGGGGGGGAGTTGACTCAAGCCTAGGTGTATTTTTGTATTTCTTAGGTAACTAGCTCTATGCTGATTGGCTGGACCATGTTTTGTGGTTTTTCCAAGAACTATAATTATATAAGGTCAAGGACAAAATGAAGCCTAAAAACAAAATTCAATAACTTTGGTTTTCTAGTCCCTTCAGGTAGCTCACTTTAGGATACGACCAAAGTCCAACTTGGTGAACCAATGAGTTTTATTAAGAGTTACTTACAGGAACAGAAATGACTCAAAGAAAGCTGCATTACCAAGACCCACCCCAGTGTCGGTGACAGCTCGCAAAACTTGGGAACCTGAAGCACACTGCACAGCCTGTAGGCATTTCAATGCATTAGTGTCCTTTCCAGGTGCCTCTGTTGGTCTAAATCTCTTCCAGGCAGCTGAGCTAGTTTCTGGTGTTTCCAGGCAGCTGGTCTAGTCTGGGTCTTTGCAGTTTAGCTCTTATGAGAGTATTCTTTGCAGCTTGGTTTGTCTGAGACGGATTCTCAGCAGCTTGGCTTGTTTCCTTTTGGAAAAAAAGGGCACAGTGATTTTGGTCAGTTTTAGGGACTTCCTGAAACTATTCTGAGTTGTTTACCTTCGTGTTTAATGAACTTTTCTGGAGGATGGAATTATATCTACCCCCCCCCCCAGGTTACCTATGTGTAGCCCTGGCTGTCCTGGAGTTCACTATGTAACCCAAGTTGGCCTCTAACTCCCAGAGATCCTCCTGCCTCTACTCCCAGAGTGCTGGAATCAAAGGCAGGTGTCACCATATTCACCCTGAATACAGGATTCTAAGTGCTCTGAACATTAATATTGAGTTATGTCCCCATCCAGGTCTTTTTCAGATCCATACGTCTTTCTAGACAAAAGAAAACTTCTATAAGGTAAACCTTCCTTGAGGTCTTTTGTTAAACTCTATGTTTTATACTGGAGATGTGGGACTTGTAGATCTGTTAGAGTTCTTGCTTAGTATGTATAAGACCCTAAATTCAATCCCTAGAGCGGAAAAAAAAAAAGTTGATTTCTGTGTGTTCGGGCATGTGGAGGCCAGAGATTGATGTCAGGTGTCTTTAGTCATCACTTTTTGAGATAGGGTGTAGTGGAAGTTTTGATTTATTTAGAAACACAGTTCTGTTGAATGAATGCATTTTTTTTTTGTTTTCATCTCAAGTATGGGATATGGGGGTGCTTTGTCCACCACTGAAAAAGACTCATGAGAAGTCTGTATGATGTTTTGCCAGCTGGAAACTGTCACATGTGTTGAACATGCTTTTTGCCAGAAAATATCATTTGATGAACAGACTCCTTGGAGTGTGATTTTTGTCAACAGGAAATACCTCATGTGGAGGGCATGAGTTTGGCCAATTGGAAAGCATCCTTGTGCAGATTTTGAGGAGCTATAAATGGAGGCCCCTGAAACGCAGAGGGGCTTCTGCTTGGCATCGCTTCTCATCACTGCTTTGCTTCAGAATTCCCCAGACAACATTTGAGGCTACGAGAGCTGCTGCTTCTTTGGCTGTCCTTGGTAGCACTCTCCAAAACTGCTGCTGGTTTCCTAGTTAGCTGTGTTCTTGTTGCTTCTGATATGTGTTCTGGTGTATGTTGTATGGCTGCTCTGCTGGAATCCTGACAAACTGCCCCAAGGACCTATGACTTAAGAGGTCTACATCTTCTGCCTCTATTAATATCCTTCCTCCCATATCTCAGGTCAATGGGTTGGAAGGTGGACAGAGATATTATTATAAAAATAAATAGTTTAAGAACTTCAGAGGGTCTGTCACTGAACCCAGAGTTTGCTTCTCTGTCTAGATTGGCTGGCCAGTCGGCGCCAGAGGAGACCGAGGTCTTCACCAGCTGAACCATTCTCCACCCCTATCTCAAACCTTTTAATAGGACTTGGCAACCAAAACTGTGTGCTGATTTTCAATGCCTGTCCATACAAAGAAATGCTGCACTAGGTCTCTGTTTGGCTGCTTCCCCAGTGCTAGCACAGCCCCATTGTGGGGTATTCGTTCACCAGAGGAGACTATTACCCAGCATCATCAGAGAAGGTAACAGTGGCTTTTAGTTTATGCAAAAGGCCTTGGCCCAATCAGTGCTGCTGTTGTTGGTTTGTTTTGTTTGTTTGTTTTAGGTTTCTTGGTTTCTCTGTGTATTCTTGACTGTCCTGGACTCACTTTGTAGACCAGGTTGGCCTTGAACTCACAGAGATCTGCCTGCCTCTGCCTCCCAAGTGCTGGGACTATAGGCATGCACCACCATGCCTGGCCATTACAGACAGCTGTGAACTGCCATGTGGGTGCTGGGATTTGAACCTGGGTCCTTTGGAAGAGCAGCCAGTGCTCTTAACTGCTGAGCCATCTCTCCAGCCCCCAGTGCTCTGTTGTTAAACACTTTTTTTTTGTTTTTTGGTTTTTCGAGACAGGGTTTCTTTGAATATCTCTGGCTGTCCTGGACTCGCTTTGTAGACCAGGCTGGCCTCGAACTCACAAAGATCCGCCTGCCTCTGCCTCCCAAGTGCTGGGATTAAAGGCGTGCGCCACCACCGCCCGCTGTTAAACACTTTTTAAGCTGCCTTAGGTAACTGGGACCTACTTATTAAACCTTGAATTTTTTAACTTTTATAACTTTTTTCTAATATCTGGAACCAATGGGGTGGCAAAGGAAAAATTTTTAAACTGTATATATATACATGTGTGTATATATGTATGTGTATATATATTCTAATATATATAATATAAATACTAATATATATGTATATATATATGTATATATATATATATACACACACACACACATATATATTCCTGTTCTGTCTTCATGCACACAGAAGAGGGAATCAGATCCTATTACAGATGGTTGTAAGCCACCATGTGGTTACTGGGAATTAAACTCAAGACCTCTGGAAGAGCAGCCAGTGCTCTTAACTGCTGAGCCATCTTTTCAGCCCCAAAGGAAACCTTTTAAGAAGCTGTCTTTAATCCTTTAAAAGGGCCTAGAAGGGCTGGAGAGATGGCTCAGTGGTTAAGAGCACTGACTGCTCTTCCAGAGGACCTGCGTTCAATTCCCAACACCTACACGGCAGCTCACAACTGTGTGTAGCTCCAAGGTCTGACACCTGACACACACACAGACACACAGGCAGGCAGAACATATTAAAAAGGGGGCGGGGCTAGGGAAAGTTGTTTAAAATTTGGTCCCTTGGTCAGGGTTGGATATAGGGAAAATATGTTCTGTCTAGGCATTGTTGTCTGGCACCAATCCCCCTGCTCAGCCCAAGGGCAGATTTTCCACTTCTTTTTAAAGAATGGTGGGTTCTGAGTTTGTCAATTGTATAGATCACTGGTTAGTAAGGAGACATAAATCATGAAAAGAGAGAGGAGTGGTACTTTTTCTTTTCCTTCAGGCTCAGCCCAGGGGAATTTTACCCCTTCCCAGGGACTGCTTAGAGCAGGCACAAAGAAGAGGGTGTGCTCACCTGGAGGAACTATTTCCCCCTCCCTGTTTTTATACACCTCCTGTAAGAATGAAGGAAACATTTCAAAAGACTGTGTAGAAACAGAACTGCCCATAATTTCACTTTTTGGATCTCAATTTCACAATGACAACACACTGATCAAAAGAGACTAAGACAGACAGGACAGAAACAATAGTAACAGGAGACAAATTAAGGGTGGCCACCACACACTCATAAGCTTGGACAGAGGTATCCAGTGACATCTCACATGGATGCCAGGCCCTGGATCAGCAGCCCCATTTGACCTTTCCTATGTATCCAAACAGATGGCATCTTAACCAGACTCACCTCCAGGGGTGACAGACCAGATGACTTTGTAATTTGTTTCCTTGCGGGGTGGAGGTGTCAGTCCACTCTGAAGTGTCATGCATCTCTTGACAAAAGGAAGTCCTTCCCGTGGACCTTGACTATCTCTGGTTGCACACCCCACACAAGTCCTCTGACCACCACATTCTTCCTTGCTCCCAAGGGCTTCAAGACCCCCCATATCTTGAGTTCTGGTCTCTGGGATCTTGGTGGGACCTCCACAAATGTTGTGGAGTATTCACCAGAGAAGACTGCTCAAACATGGATTTAAGCCAAGAGCTTTATTAGCTGGTAGGTAACTACACTGGGTGTTCAGGATGCCAGTGTAGTCCCTAGCCTTTCTCATGGTGAGATTTTAAGCACAAAAACCATGTCCTGGGTTGACATACTTCAGTTAACAAGAACAGTTAGCCAGAAGGAGAACCACAGAAGCCATGGAGTTAGTTGTGAATTGTGCTAAGGTCTGGGACACTGGTTACACTAACATGTCGAGTATCTAGATACATTGTTGGGATAAGTTGACAGAGTTGCTAGATAGAATTAAGAATGCTAAACTGAGTTTCATATCATTCAGGTTTTTCTTTTTGATGCAAGGTCTCACAGAGCCAATGCTAGCCTTGAACTCCAGATCTACCCTCATCTGCTGGAAAGAAGTATGTGCACCATGTCCAGTTTGAATATTTTGAACATAATAGTACATCCTAGGTATTTCACAAGTAATACTTGAATCTAATCTGGGTGGTGGTGGTGGCGGCAGCACACACCTTTAATCCCAGCACTAGGGAGGCAGAGGCAGGTGGATCTCTATGAGTTGCAGGCCAGCCTGGTCTACAGAGCTACATCAGTCTCTTGGACTCCTGGCTTGCTCCTGGCCTCTTGGCCCTTGTTCCCTCTCTTTCTCTCTCTCTCTCTCTCACACACACACCTCCCCTCTTCTCATGGCCAGGTTCACTTTGAACTCTTCTAGATGTCTCTGCCTCTGTGTTCTTCCTTATATCTAAAACAAAAATATCAACCTCTTAAAAGCAGCCATGTCCTCCTTTAAATTTTTTTTTCATTCATCTGGTGCCAAAAACCAGGAAGAAGACATGACTGCACCTAAGGGGTTGAGGTTCTTATTATAGATATAAAGGAGAACACAGACAGAGCCCAGACTGAACATGACCAGTATACTGAACCAAGCCATGTGAAGAGACAGAAGAGGGGAGGAGGTAAGGCAGAGGAGAAGAGGCCAGGAAAGTGGAACCAAGAGGCAAAGAGAAAAAAAGAATTGTGTCACCAAAATGGCTAGGTTATATAGGGAAGAACAGCTGGGGGAAAGGCAGTGAAGCCCAGGCACTGGAGAGGTTGAAGGAAAGGGGCAGGGTGGGAAGTGCTGAGAACTGAGGGAAAGGCCAGAGCTAGGTTATATAGGGAAGAACAGCTGGGGGGAAGGCAGTGAAGCCCAGGCACTGGAGAGGTTGAAAGAAAGGGGCAGGGTGGGAAGTGCTGAGAACTGAGGGAAAGGCCAGAGTCCCCTGTGATATCTTAAATAGGCACTTCAGCCATTTGTTTGGAGGTTTGAGACCTAACACTTTCTCATGGAAATTATCTACAAATAAACACTAATGTCTATATAATTGTAGGTAGGAAAATGTAAAGTTTACAAAGCTTATAAATCTCTAAACTTGAGGCTAGCTTAAGTAATATGGGACTTTGTGTAAAAGTAAAAAAATTTGCTGGCTGTGGTAGCACAAACCTTTAATTCTAGCACTTGGGCAGAGGCAGGCAAATTTCTGTAGTTCTAGGCCAACACAATCTACGTATTGAATTCCAGGCTTAGCCAAAGTCACATATAAAGACCCCTGTCTCAAAAACCATTAAAAAAAGCACTCTAGGAAAAAAATGTTTAATATCACTGCAACAGAATAGTATTCAAGGTATACACAAAAAGTATGTTGCCTGGCTTGGTTGTGCACACCTGTTATCTTAGCACATGGGAGATGGAAACAAGCATCAGGAGCATCAAGGCCAGATACTGCTACATACTTAGCTTAAGGCTTCCTTAAGACTATTTGAGATACTGTCTCAAAATCAAAACAAAATATGTTCCACTGTGGTGGCACAGTTTTTAATCCCAGCACTGGGGAGGCAGAGGCAGGCCAGTCCCTGAGTTCCTACCCGCGCTCAAGAGAACTCTTTAACCTAAATTAATACTGTAGAGGCATGCTGACTCACAGCTGTAGCCCTATTACTTTCAGAGGGTGGAGGAGGGGTGGAGGAGGACTGCCAGGAGTTTGTAGCCAGCCTTAGCTACAAAGTGAGTTTCAAGTCAACCTGAGCGAGTGAGATCCCTGACTCAAAAACAGCACCCTACAGCTGGGAGGTGGTGGCACAGGCTTTTAATCCCAGCACTTGGGAGGTAAGGCAAATGGATCCCTGAGTTGGAGGACAGAGAAACACAGTCTCAAAAAACAAAAAAACCAAACAAAAACAACAATAACAAAAAAATTAGCACCCCACCACCAAGAACCTAAATTATTAAGTTCATTTGTGTATGGAGGCAGTTATTGCAACTTTAATTAAATTTCCTATTTGTAAAACTTTTTATATTTTTAATGGTTTATTTTTGATTGTATGTGCACTGGTTTTGCCTTTATGAATATCTGGAGCTGGAGTTGTAGACAGTTGTAAACTGACATGTTGGTGCTGAGCATTGAACCTGTGTCCTCTGGAAGAGCAGTCAGTGCTCTTAACTACTGAGCCATCATCTCTCCAGTCCTGTAATTTCCTACCTGTATAATCTAAATAGAAACTTTCTGATCTACTTTGGGGATTTGTAGGCAAGAGATTGTCATCACAGAACTCTAACAACCTCCCCTGGAGGTGGTGCACTCCAGGAACCACTGAGTTCAAAGGTTTTCTGCAAAGTGAAGCAATTCTTATTTGTCTCTCATTTTTTTTCATTTTATTTTTGAGAGCAATATTTATTTTTACCAAAGCACTCTTCTCAGCAGTTACTGAGAGAATTCCTGGAGTTTACAAATTTTGTCTTTAAATTTTGAGAGTGCCACATGGCAACACATGCATATAATTCCATGCTTTGATGACTGAGTACATGCATGTTTGTTCCAGGCTGGTTTGAAGACCTTCTCCAAGAGAGTAGAGAGGTGAGGGGATGAGGAAAGAAAAGGAGAGAGGGAGAGAGAAAAGGAAAATGAAATTTTGGACACAAGATTTCCTAGGGTAGCATTTTATCTACCCAAAAGTGTAGTGCAATAGTCACTCCTAATGTGACTACAACTTGTACTTCCTGTACCTAGTGCAAACCTGCTCAGATCCATTTTTTCTGAGTCTCATTCTCTTCTCTTTTTGTAGAGACTTGACTTTTGTTATGGAAAAACATCAGTCTTATGTGAAGTCTACCCTTGAGTTCTCATCCAGTTGTCCTTTACTTTTCAAGATAGCCGGTCTATCCTTGTATAAAACTTGCACAGTGCATTCAGTCAAACCGATTTTTTTTCAATGTTTATCTATTACTTCAAGTTACATCTCCATCACAGTCCCCTCCCTCCATCCCTCCCGGCCCCACCCTTCCACCCTCTCCTTCTCCCAGAACTCATAATTCTTTTTTTTGAATAATTAGGCCACAATTATGAAAATTATAAGGGATAACATACATTCCCAATGTCCTGTCCAAACATATTTGGCAACTGATATTAATATTCTATCATCTATCTAGCTCCATGAGTTTAAAGTTCTATACCTAACTCAGTTTCCATCCCAACTTGCATTACCAACTTAAAAACATCTTCTTAGACCTAGAACATCTTTTTAATTCCTAAATAACTTAAAATTTAACTGTGAAACTATAACTATCTAGTCTTCAACCACATCAGAGACTTGAGAATAAATATATCTGAATAAACAGGAAGAGCCAGCAGCTTCCAAAACTAAGAAATGACAACTGGCTGCCTGGACAGTCCCCAATTTCTCTCAATACATTAGAGCATCTATCTTTAGCCTTTTGGCACACTATCTCTGACAGACATTAGTTGTAAAGCAGGAATTATGAAGGACTTGCCTACCCTGTCTTGGTAGAGCTAAGCTGTCGACTTACCTGCTTCCAAGTTTTGTCCTTGCCGGGCATGGTGGCACACCCCTTTAATCCCAGCACTTGGCAGACAGAGGCAGGTGAATCATGGTGAGTTCAAGGCCAGCCTGGTCTACAAAGTGAGTCCAGGACAGCCAGAGCTGTTACACAGAGAAAACCTGTCTCGAAAAATAAAAAACAAAAAAAAAAATTGCAAAATACCCAAGTTTTGTCCTTTTTGGACATCATTCTGTTGGCAGTTGAAGCAAGGGATTTTTCTTGTCCAGAGACAAGCTTGCCACTAATGCAACCATCTCTAAATGGAGATTCTTTGATGCTCATCCTCTACTTGGAGTAGAATAGGGGGTACTGTCAGGAGTTAACATGTCTCAATAACAAAAAAAATCTTAAGAAAACATCTTTGAAGCCGGGTGGTGGTGGCGCACGCCTTTAATCCCAGCACTTGGGAGGCAGAGGCAGGCGGATCTCTGTGAGTTCCAGGCCAGCCTGGTCTACAAAAGTGAGTCCAGGACAGCCAGAGCTGTTATACAGAGAAACTCTGTCTCAAAAAACCAAAAAAAAAAAAAAAAAGAAAGAAAGAAAACATCTTTGAATGCCATATTCTACACATCTCTTGAGGTTTTTGAAGACCACCTATCTATCTCTGTATACTTGGAAAAGCAAATGTTGCTTGTCTCTTAGCAACTTGATTTCCAGTTAACTTAGAAAACATCTGTGATAAACTATGCTAGTACCTAACAAAATGACATGTTTGAATGGCTATTAGTTTGAATTTCTTAATTATCCTAAACAGTTTGTGACATTGCTATCAAAAAGCCAAAACTTCATATTGCATTTTTAAGCATTACCTAGGTACAATACCTTAAAAAGGGTTAACCTTAATTTTGAATCAATATATAAAAATCAATACCAATGTAGCCAAATATAATCTTAATTTTGTATCAATATACAAAGATCAATACCGATGTAGCCAAATGTAATTTTTTTTCTTTTTTTGAGACAGGGTTTCTTTGTGTAGCCCTGGTTGTCTTTTTTTTTTTTTTTTTTTTTTTTTTTTTTTTGAGACAGGGTTTCTCTGTGTATCCTTGGCTGTCCTGGACTCACTTTGTAGACCAGGCTGGCCTCGAACTCACAAAGATCCACCTGCCTCTGCCTCCCAAGTGCTGGGATTAAAGGCGTGCGCCACCACCGCCCGGCTCCTGGCTGTCTTTTGTAGACCAAGCTGGCCTTGAACTCATAGAGATCCACCTGCCTCTACCTCCCGAGTGCTGGGATTAAAAACGTGTGTGCCACCACCCCTGGCACCAAATATAATCTTAATTATTTATCAATATACAAAGATCAATACCAATGTAGCCAAATATAATCTTAATTTTGTATCAGTATTCAAACATATAAGAGTATATTCAATAATCTGTCCCTTTTTCTTTATCATTCCTATATTATGTCTATATCCCATTTTTTCAAGTCTTTCCCTCTACATGGGAGAGAAAGGATAGAGAAAAGAAGAGAGAAATCCCTGGAAATAACGTCCAAAACCTACTTAACAAGACCATTTAACAACTAGTAACCAATCCCCCTAAATAACAACATCTATAACCCACCAAATGACCAAAGGGGGCGATTTTTTTCTTTTTTTTAAAGACAAGTTCACTCTATGGAACTCTGGCTGCCCTGGAACTCACAGAGATCTCCTTCTTTGGCCTTCATAGTGCTGGGGTTAAAGGTGTGCGCCACCACGACCAGCTTCAAACCACCTAAATGACTGGGTCTCATTTTTAGCTATACCATTAGCCTCGTAAATCCTTTGTGTCTACCTCACTTATCGGTTCAATAGACATTTAAACTTATTTAAAAGAGTGGGGAAGCAGGGCATGGTGGCACAGACCTTTAATCCTCAGCACTCCTGCAGAGGCATTCAAATCTTTGTGAGTTCCAGTTTAGCTAGGGCTACATCGGGAGACCCTATCTCAAAAACGAAAATCAAAAGATAGTAGCAAACTTAAAATAATATAGCAATACAGATGTAGCTTCAAAGATTCAGGGAAAATATTTCACATCTGTAATCCTAGCAATAGGGAAGCAGAGGCCTAATAGCCGCAATTTTGAGGCCAGCCTGGGTTAGCAAACCGGCTGCAAAACAGTTTGGCTGTCATTCCTTTGTTTGGCATGCTACACAAACTTTTCTACCCCTAAACTATCCTATCTCTGAATCTGGGATTACCTACTTGTAAAATCGTAATGGTGAGTGTCCCGTGGTGAGGGCAGAGAAAAATGAATGCAAAGTGCCTAACATTTAGTATATACCATTAGTTGTAAGCTTTGTTTAAGCAATTCAGACTTGAACCTGAGTCGTGGTGAGCACGCCTTTAATCCCAGCACTCGAGAGGCGGAGGTAGGTGTATCTGTGAGGGTTTGAAGCCAGCCTGGTCTACAGAGTGAGTTCCAGGCCAGCCAGGGCTACACAGAGAAACACTGTTTCAAAAAAAAAAAAAAAAAAAACCCATCCCACAGACAACAAACAATCCAACATTCCAGACTTCAGTTGTAAAGTCCGCAACGTTCACCTGTCCCTTGTTTTTAAAAAAATGTTATAATCAAAAGACTTCTTACAACCTGTGCTAAGATGCATTTCCACCGGAACCAGGCAATATTTACCCAAAGAGTTATTAGTAAGACTTAAGTTTTAAAGGTAATCTCTGCAACTTCCGCTTCTAAGAAGCTCCTCTCGTCAGGGGAGTTGGAATCTTATCGCGAGAGTCTAACGGGATGCGTTTGTGGCTCGGGTCCTGTTCTCGCGTTGTCTGGTGAGGTAATGGGTAGAGGTGAAAAGGAAGCATGAGATATCGCGGGAGTCTACTGGAATCTCGCGATACTTCTGGAGCTCGCCCCTCCCCCTCCCCAAGTGCCGTTTCGGTTTAATCTAGTGTGTGACTGAATCTGTGTGAGGGAGCGAAATGGTTATGTGAGGTATTGGGGTGAGGCGGAGGCTAGAAAAGGGGCTTCCTCAGGAACGAGGGACAAAAGGGGAGGTGAGGCAACCTAAGCCGCGGAGCCCCGGCGACAGGAAGCCGCCCCGAGCCGGGCTACCGGGTAGGGGAAGGGCCCGCGCAGTCTTCCCAGGGCCCCAGAACCGGAGTCGGCCCCACAGACTCGGGAGGCCGGCTTCCTACTTCCTTGACCTCCCGGGCTCGCGGGCCTGAAGATTGCCTCGGCGGGGGTGGGCGGCGGCGAGGGACAGACGCGAGCAGCTACCGGTGTCTCTCTACTCCGCTGCTGAGAAACTCTCATTTCTTCCCTCGCTCCTTCGCCCCCCCCACCTCATGTAGGAGAGTGCTGAGGAGGCGAGAGGGAGGAGGAGCCCGGTCTACGGTCCCTTCCCTCCCCACTCCCTTTTAGGGGCGCTTCGGTGGGCGTGGAGTTGGGGTTGGGGGGAGGGTGGGGCTTTTTGGAGCGCTGGGGAACTTTTTCCCCTTCTTCAGGCTCGGGGAAAGGGAATGCCCAATTCAGAGAGACATGGGGGCAAGAAGGACGGGAGTGGAGGAGCTTCTGGAACTTCGCAGCCGTCGTCGGGAGGTGGCAGCTCCAACAGCAGGGAGCGTCACCGCTTGGTGTCGAAGCACAAACGGCATAAATCCAAACACTCCAAAGACGCGGGGTTGGTAACTCCCGAAGCAGCATCTTTGGGTGCAATAATCAAACCTTTGGTGGAGTATGATGACATCAGCTCTGATTCAGACACCTTCTCAGATGACATGGCCTTCAAATTAGACAGGAGGGAGAATGATGAACGTCGTGGAACGGATAGAAGTGACCGCCTGCATAGACATCGTCACCACCAGCACCGGCGGTCCCGAGACTTGCTAAAAACTAAACAGACCGAAAAAGAAAAAAACCAGGAAGTCTCCAAATCTGGATCAATGAAGGACCGGATATCAGGAAATTCAAAACGTTCAACGGAGGGGAATGATGATTATGGAAAAGCACAAATATCCAAAAGCAGTAGCAAGGAATCCAGATCGTCCAAACTCCACAAGGAGAAGACCCGGAAAGAACGTGAGTTAAAGTCTGGACACAAAGAACGTAGTAAAAGTCATCGGAAAAGGGAAACACCCAAAAGTTACAAAACGGCGGATAGTCCTAAACGGAGATCCAGGAGTCCCCATAGGAAATGGTCTGACAGTTCCAAGCAAGATGACAGCCCTTCAGGAGCTTCTTATGGCCAAGATTATGACCTTAGCCCCCCAAGGTCCCACACTTCTAGCAATTATGACTCTTACAAGAAGAGTCCTGGAAGTACCTCAAGAAGGCAGTCAATCAGCCCACTTTACAAAGAGCCTTCTGCTTACCAGTCCAGCACTCGGTCACCCAGTCCCTACAGCAGCAGACGGCAGAGGTCTGTGAGTCCCTATAGCCGGAGACGGTCATCCAGCTATGAAAGGAGTGGGTCTTACAGCGGGAGATCACCCAGCCCCTATGGTAGAAGGCGATCTAGCAGCCCTTTCTTGAGCAAGAGGTCTCTGAGTCGGAGTCCAATTCCCAGGTGAGCTGTTATCTGTTCTTTCTAAGGTGGGGTGTGTTGGGAGGAATGAGCGGTTGGTCTTTATAACATTTTGTTACTTGCAGTGTTCATCCTTGACTAGATTGCCTAGTCATTTAGGTAAGTATGGCTTTCCCCTAACCCAAAATTGAGAAGTAAAGATTTCACGTGCCTCCAGCTGCTCAAGAAAGGTAGGTAGGTACTTTTCAATATTGGGGAATCTTCAATTGTGAGAAGTCCCGCTTCTGCCCAGGAAGTGCATAGTCTCCTGAACTTGTTTAGCTATTTGTTGCTTTGTCTTAAAATTTTGTAAGTCATATTGGTACCGATGCTTAAACGTTATTGGAACTCACAAGAGAATTGAGAAGTTACAAATTTTCATTTCTACTGTTTGAATCTGTTTGCCAAAGTTATCCTACCAATTTTGTCTACTCTGTCGCCAATTCTATTATTATCACTATTAACTTACTGAAAAGTCCTATCTTGTAACTGTTTAGTGAAAATTAAGCTAAGGAGAGTACTTTCTTTTTAACATATAGCCTAGCAAGTGATTATAAGGACAGTTTTTTTTAATAACACCACTGTTGACTTACTTTGTTGAAACTTGCAATTTTCAAAATCTTCCTTGAAATATGTGCTAATAATGCCTTCAGCTTGATATTTTTGTAAGAAAGATGTGTTAATTTGAAATTATCTATGGAAAATTGTGTCTTGTCTCATGTGTGGACCCATCTCTGTCCACAAAAACAGAACAGGAGCTATTTAATTTTATCTGAGTGGGATCTTAATTTTTTTTGGACCTTTGGCAAATGATTTTAATTTTCCCCACCTGAGTTTCTTCATGTGGAAAATAGGAGTAAAAATTACCTACTTCAAGGCTGTTGTGAATAAATAAGAAGCATGTTACTGTGCCTTGAACATAGTATGATTCGGTGTATTTTATAAGTGAATACCACTGGTAGAGAAATTAACTCATAACGTGTTTTACAAATCAGTGTGTATGTCACTGACTTAAAGTTACTTACAACTAAAGTGTATTTGCCTAACTATGGTGCTTGAGTTTTCTTATTCTAGCATTAAAAAAATCGAGCCAGGCGTGGTGACATAAGCCTTTAATCTCAGCACTCAGTAGGCAGAAGCAGGCCAATACAGAGTGAGTCCAGGACAGCCAGGGAAACACAGAGAAACCCTGTTTCAAAAAAACAAAAAACGAATTATAATAAACGTGCAGGTATCTAACACTTAAATTCTGTAATTAATGTTTGAAACTTATTTTGTCACATCTGTCTCCATTAGTCCATCTTTTGTTTAGATTCATCTCAAAGTTGTGGCAGTCTTTTGCAAATATTTAGCATATACTTTTCTTAGAGTTCAGTATTTTTTGGAGAGGTAAGATTTATATATAGTGGAATACAAAAATCATAAATATACCTTTTTTTTTTTTTTTTGGTTTTTCAAGACAGGACTTCACTTACTTTGTAGCCCTGGCAGGCTAGCTTCAAACTTACAGCTATCTGCCTGCCTGTGGCTCCCAAGCCCTAGGACTAAAGGCTTATGCTGCCGCCACTGCCACCACATCCAGCCTGGATGTTTTGGTTAGACCAGACTGACTTAGAACCCAGAGATATACCTATGTCTTGTCTCCGTAGTGCTGGGATTAAAGACCTGTACCACCATGTTGACATACCAAAAATTTTAAAGCAGGCCACCCCCCCCCAATAAAAAAGAGGGCTGGTGATATAATTCAGTTTCACAGTATGTTAAAGGCCTTACATGCAATTTTTCTTTTCAGAGTTTTTGTTTTTGTTTTTAAGGTTTTTCCAAACAGGGTTTCTCTGTGTAACAGCCCTAGCTGTCCTGGAACTCACAGAGATCTGCCTGCCTCTGCCTCCGGAGTGCTGGGATTAAAGGTGAGCACCACCATGCCTGGCTTCTTCAGGATTTAAGATAGGATTTCATTATATATACCAGACTTGCTTTACTATGTAGCTCAGCCCAGGCTGGTCTGGAACTCATTGGCATGTATCACCTTGTTCAAAATAGTTTTGCATTTGCACAGAAGGTGGTAGTTTTTTTTTGTTTTTGTTTTTTTTTTTTTAAAGAGAGGATCTTACAGAGCACTGTGTAGACTTCCTTTGGGGGAGAAAAGAAACTGGGAACAAACACCATTTGGTTGTGGATCAGTGCTGGGGAGTCAACTCACTTTGTGCATGTTAAGCAAGTGCTCACCGTGTAGACCAGGCTGGCCTAGAACTCACAGAGCTTCAGCTGCCGCTGCTTCCTTGATGTGAGATTGAAGGCCTGGACTAGTAACCAAGCTTTGTTCTTGATAGGTTCTAACTGTATTCTTGGCTCCCCCATACCTCCATATGTAGACCTGGCTGGCATTGAACTCAGAGATTTAACCTGCCTCTCTGCCTCTGCCTCTTAAGTGTTAGAATTAACAGTGTTTGTTGCTACCATACTCAGGTCTAGTACTTTTTTTTTTTCTTTTTGAGACAGGGTCTCATTGTTCAGCCCTGGCTAGTCTGAAACTCACTATGTAGACTAGGCTGGCTCAAATGCAGATCTGTCTACTTCACAAGTGCTGCAGTTAAAGGCATGGACTATCATGCCTGGCTCTGGTCATAGCTTTTAGTGGTTTGGATTGTTTTCCTCACATTGGTTCTTGAGCAGGGTTATAGTAAAAAATTAATTAATGAGACTTTCGAATGTGTTCTATAGATTCCTAGATTTTATTTCACAGTGGGACTGAGAAAATGGCTTGTCAAATATCAGGCTAGCCAGAGCTATATAGTAAGACCTGGCTTCAAAAGCAAAGCAAACAAGTTAATTTGTACATCCAGTAATTTCTATTCACTTTTCTATTAAAGGAACTGAGTAAGACCTTTAATATCAGCACTCAGAAGACTAAGATAAGATGATAATGAGTATTAAGCCAGTTTAGTCTTCGTAGCAAGATCTTGTCGCAGAATGTTAAAAAATAAAAATATGGCCGGGCGGTGGTGGCTCACGCCTTTAATCCCAGCACTTGGGAGGCAGAGGCAGGCGGATCTTTGTGAGTTCGAGGCCAGCCTGGTCTACAAAGTGAGTCCAGGACAGCCAGGGCTACACAGAGAAACCCTGTCTCGAAAAACCAAAAAAAAATATATGAAGTGTCAGGGCTGGTAATACAGATCAATAGTAAGCTATTCCTTTAGCAAATGGAAGGAAGTTTTAGTTCTCAGTACCTAAAAACAAAAAAGATACCAAGAAATGTTATAGTTTAAAATTTTTTATTTTAATATAGAAAGGTTTTCTCTGTGTGCTTCTAAATTCTAAATTTTATATATTGGGCATTTGTAGACACAACCTTATTATAAGCTGAGGCTGTGAAGTAGTATTACCCCAGTTAAAAAGTTAGAAGTTGGCACTCGGTGTGGTGACCTCTGCCTTTAATCCCAGCACTTGGGAGGCAGAGGCAGGCAGATCTCTGTCAGGAGGCCAGCCTGGTCTGAAAATGGAGTCCAGGACAGTCAGGGCTACACAGAGAAACCCTGTCGGGAAAAACAAACAAAAAAGTTAGATGTTGGCCCGAGGGTTGGCTCAGTGGCTAGGAGCACTAGTGGTTCTTCTAGAGGAAGATTTCCCAGCACCCATACAGTGGCTCATAAACATCTTTAAATCCAATCCAAGGGATTCCAATGCCCTCTTGTGACCTCTATGGACACTGGGCATAGACATGGTGCACTTATATAAATGCATGCATACAAAGCTCTCCTGCATATAAAATAATAAATACTAAAGGTAAAAGATTATTGAAGCATATTACTTCCTGATGTTTTCATATTATCAAATGTTTCACAAAGTAAGCATTATGAATATGGCTACATTCTGATAATGGGGATGTATTATGCCATCTTCCTTCATTTAAATAAGTAGTAGGCAAGCCAGGTGATGGTGGTGAACACCTTTAATACCAGAGAGGCAGAGGCAAGCATATCTCTGTGAGTTCAAGACCAGCCTGGTCTACAAAGTCAGTACAGGAAAGCCAGTACTACATAGGCCCTGCCTGGAACAACAACAACGACAAAAACAAAGAAAACTTAAATAGCTAGTGGACAATTTTTTGGTGCTTTTGTTTATCCCCTCTTCCCCCCCCCCCCCATCACCTGAATTTCTTTGTGTAGCCTTGGCTGTCCTAGAACTTGCTCTGTAGACCAGGCTGGGCTCAAATTTATAGAGATTTGTCTGTCAAGTCTGGGATTAAAGGTGTTCGCCACCACTCCTGGCTATTCTAGACAGCTGTAAACTGCCATGTGGGTGCTGGGATTTGAACCCAGGTCCTTTGGAAGAACAGTCAGTTATCTTAACTGCTGACGCATCTCTCCAGCTCCTTATTTTTTATTTTATTTTTTAAATTGCAAATATTCTGTCTCTGCCTCCTTACTACTGTGATGACCAGTAGTGCTGTTACCATGCCAGCTGTTTTTTATTTGTTTTGTTTTTTTGTTTTCTTTGAGACAGGGTCTTATTATATAGCTTAGGATGGCTTGGAACTTCCTTTGTAGAACAAACTGTCTAGAATTCACAGAGATCCTAAAGGTATGAACTTACACCCAGATGGGTGGGGTTTTGTTTTTGTTGTTGTTTTGTTTTGTTTTTCGAGACAGTTTCTCTGTGTAACAGCTCTGGCTATCCTGGATGCACTTTGTAGACCAGGCTGGCCTCAAAACTCAGAGATCTGCCTCTGCCTTCCAAGTGCTGGGATTAAAAGTGTACACCACCACACCTGGCTTTTTTTTAAATTTATTTATTTTTATTTTATGTACATTGGTGTTTTGCCTGCATTTGTGTCTGAGTCAGGGTGCCAGATCTCCTGGAACTGGAGTTACAAATAGTTGTGAGCTGCCATGTCGGTGCTGGGAATTGAACCCGGTCCTCTGGAAGAGTAGCCAGTGCTCTTAACTGCTGAGCCATCTTTCCAGTCCCCTCCCCTTTTTAAAAATTATGTATGTGTTTGTGTGCATACATACTCATGAGTCCAGGTGTCCATGAAGACCAGATGCTCCAGATCCTCAGATCTGGAGTTACAGCTGGTTGTGCTCAGTTTGGGTGCTGGGAACTGAACTTCTTCTGCTAGATAAACATGAATACATGTTATCTCTCTAGCCCCTGATTTTTGTTGTTGTTACTGTTTGTTTTGTTTTTGAACAAGGCCTGAATATAGTCCAAGCTGACAGGAACTCACTGTTTAGCTCACACTGGCTTTTCAGACTAATTCTCTTGCCTTGGTGTCCTAAATTTTGGGATTATAAACAGGAACCAGCAAACTCTAGCCAAGTGAATTTTTTCTTTTTTCTTTTTTTTTGGGGGGGGGCGGTTCAAGGCAGGATTTTTTTGTGTACCCCTAACTGTCCTGGAACTCACTCTGTAGATCAGGCTGGCCTTGAACTCACAAAAATCCACCACCGCTCCCTCCTAAGGGCTGGGATTAAACGAATGCACCACCAAGCTCAGCTACCAACTGAATATTTAGTTTTACTTGATTCAAATAATATATTCATCAAGGATTTAGAATTTTCATTTTGCTTTGTTTTTAGATATGGTTTCATGTAGCCCAAGCTGGTTTTGAGTTTGCCATATAGCTTGGATGACTTTGATTTTTTTTTTTAATACTTTAAGTTTTATGTGCATGAGTGTTTGCCTACATGTATATATTTGTACCATGTGCATGCCTTAGTGCTCAAGGAGATAAGTAGTTTGAGCCACCGAGTAGATACTGGAAAGTGCTTTTAATAGCTGACCCTTTCCTCTAGTTCCAACTTTGACACACATACCCCATTTATTTATTTGCTTATTTGTTCATTTATTCATTTATTTATTGGAGTGGGAGTTCTGTTTTTTCTGAGACAAGGTCTTGCTATGTAGCTCTGGCTGTCCAGGAACTCATTCTGTACACTAGGCTGGCCTTGAACTCAGAGATCTGCTTGCCTCTGCCTCCCCAGTGCTGAGGCTAAAGGAATGCATCACAATGTCTGACTTGTCATCTTATTATTATTATTTTATGTGTATAGGTTGTTTGCCTGTATGTCTGTACACACTCGAAGTGCCTTGGGAGCCCCAAAGAGGGAATTGGATTACCTAGAGCTAGAGTAAAAGATAGTTAATTACATTAGAACCTAACTCCTCTGGAAGAGTAGCTGCTGTCCTTAACCACTCAGCCAGCCCCTCCTGATCCCATTCCCCTCTTTTCTTTTGAAACAGTAGACTAAGTTGTGTTTGAACTTAGAGATTCTATGCCTCTGCCTTTCTAGTACTGGGATTAAAGGAGTGTGCCACCATGCCTCCTTTTAATATATTTTTTAAGATTGATAACTCAAATGGGATTAAATTTAGAGTTCTAGAACCTGTTTGGTTGACCTATTGTCCTCTGTATATTGTGTATTTTAAACTACCTTTTTCTTTTTTCAGTAGGAAATCAATGAAGTCCAGAAGTAGAAGTCCTGCATATTCAAGACACTCATCTTCTCATAGTAAAAAGAAGCGATCCGGGTCACGAAGCCGTCATTCCAGTATCTCACCTGTCAGGCTTCCGTTGAATTCCAGCCTGGGAGCTGAACTCAGTAGGAAAAAAAAGGAAAGAGCAGCAGCTGCTGCAGCAGCAAAAATGGATGGAAAAGAATCCAAGGGTTCACCTATAATTTTGCCTAAAAAAGAGAAACTTGAGGTGAAGGAGTCAGGGTTAGAGTCTAAAAAGTTACCCAGAGATATAAAGTCAGAAAAGCCTACACCAGATACTGAACTGGTAAATGTAGCACATTCAAACACAGAGGTAAAAAATTGTTTAGATACAGGGAAAGTGAAGTTGGATGAGAACTTGCAGAAGCATCCTGTTGTTAAGGATTTGAAAGCACAGGGAACAAAGGACGCTAACCCTGTAGCAGTGAAGGAGGTGATTGTTACTTCAAAGGAGACAGAGGCATCAGAAAAGGAGATCCTTCCACCTCTCCCTGCAATTACTTCTCCACCCCCTTTGCCATCTACTACCCCTCCACCTCAGATACCCCCTTTGCCACCTTTGCCTCCACTACCAGCTATTCCACTGCAGCCACCTCTGCCTCCTCCCCAACCACCATTTAGTCAAGTTCCTGTTTCCAGTACTTCAACTTTGCCCTCTTCTCCTCACCCACGGACATCTACTTTGTCCTCTCAGACAAATTCTCAGCCCCCTGTACAGGTTTCTGTGAAGACTCAAGTATCTGTGACAGCTGCTATTCCACACCTGAAAACGTCGACATTGCCTCCTCTGCCCCTCCCTCCCTTGCTACCTGGAGATGATGACATAGATAGGTAAGTCCCTATGAATAGTATGAAAGAAGTTAGTCTTCTTGGTTTATTATATGTTTTTAATTTTCTTGAAACTATTAGAATAGCTTTTCATTATGCTAGAATAGCTTTTCATTATGCTTTTATGATTAGGAATTGTTTTTTGTTTTTTAGTGGAAAAGTATGTTCTTGTGTTACTTGAAAATAGGGAATTAAAAGTTTGGTAGGTTTTCTTTTCCTTTTTTTTTTTTTTTTTTTTTTTTTTTTTTTT
>CAJQZJ010000151.1:1508360-1526441 GCA_907164525.1 Lophiomys imhausi | reverse complement strand
GTGTAACAGCTCTGGCTGTCCTGGACTCGCTTTGTAGACCAGGCTGGTCTCGAACTCACAGAGATCCGCCTTCCTCGGCCTCCCAAGTGCTGGGATTAAAGGCGTGCGCCACCACCGCCCGGCTCTTTTTTTTTTTTTTTAAAGGTTTTTCATGATAAGGGTTCTCTGTGTAATAGTCCTGGCTGTACTGGAACTCGCTTTGTATTTGTAGACCAGGCTGGCCTCCCTTTTTATTTTATTTTTTGTTTTTTGAGACAAGGTTTCTTTGTGTAACAAGCCCTGGGTGTCCTGAATTTGATTCATAGACCAGGATGGCTCTTTAATTTTTAAAAATTACATTTGTTTGTTTATTTTTGAGTGTGTATGCTGTGTCTTAGTGTGGAGGCTGGAGGAGAATTTGGTGGGAGTCAGTTCTTCTCAGATCTGTGGATCTTATACTTTTGGTTGTGAGCCTAGCCTTTAATGGCTGAGCCATCTCTCCAGCCCCAAACCTGTGGATCTCAGGGAACATCAGGCTTGGTGGCAAGTGCTGAGTTATCTCTATGGCCACCTTTTGGGTTAAGGATAGGGTCTTGTTAAGCTCATCTCAATCTGCCTCAATACCCTGAATGCTGGGTTGTAGACATGCACCACTATGCCTGATAGGAATTAAAATTTAAAGCTTGATCAGTCTTTTTCATGTAAATTTACTTGTAATTTTTAGTGTTTTGTTGTTTTATGGGGGAGGTTTTGAGACAGGGTTTCATCATGTAGTCTTGGCTGTCCTGAAACTTACTCTGTAGATCAGGCTGGCCTCAAACTCACAGAGTTTGCTTCTGCCTCAGTGTTGGGATTAAAGGCATGCACCACTACTGCCCAACCTAGATTTATTTTGTGTGTGTGTGTGTGTATGACTGTTTTGCCTGCACATATATGTATGTATACCACATGTGGTCAGAAGGTAGTGACGGATCCCATGGGATAATATAGTTGGTTCTGAGCTACCATATGGGTGCTAAGAACTGCACTCAAGTCCTCTAGCAAGTGCTCTCATTACTGAGCCATTTTTCCTGCCCCAAATTTACTGTATTTGAATATTTATATTTTATTTATGTGTCTGTGTGTGCACCACCTGGATGCAGAAGCCGTTGTAGGCCAGAGGTTATTGGATTCCCCTGAAATTGGAGTTACAAGTGTTTGTGAGTTGCCCTATGAATGGTAAGAAACAAACCAGGTCCTCTGGAATAGTAATAAACACTGAGCCCAAGTGTGGTATTTTTATTTGTGTATGTACACAAATAAATGTATGCACTGGAGTCCAAAGGGCACCCTCATAACCTCAGGTCTTACATAACCTTATTTCTTTATTTTAGTTTTTAAGGTTTATGGGATGCCTATGTATATGTGTGTGTGAACACATGTACCATGTCATACTTCTGGAAATCAGGGCCACTTTGTGGAGTTGAATCTTTCCTTTGTTCTTCACATAGGTTCCAAGTGGAACTTAGGACAGCAGGGTTTCATGGCAAGCTTCTTTACTGACTTAGCCATCTTGCCAGCTCTGTGTTCTTTTTCTAATATTTTAATACCTATAGAAAATTTGTAGAACAATATAATTTTTAAAAATCACTTATCCTGCTGGATGGTGGTGCACACCTTTAATCCTAGTACTTGGGAGGCAGAGGCAGGTGGATCTCTGAGTTTGAGGCCAATCTGGTCTACAGGGTGACTTCCAGGACAGCTAGGGCTACACATAGAAACCCTATCTTCAAAACCATGCGCCCCAATCACTTACCTATAGTAAAAAAAAAAAAAAAAAGAGCAGTATAAGGAATCTGCTAATTAGAATATAACTCACAATGGGATGATGGAAAGAGCTTTAAGTTCTAGAGGGTATTTTGAGTTGTTGATTATTGAAAAATGACAGTATGAAAGAAATTTTAATCTGTTGGCCACACTAGCTGCACAAGATCTCCAAATAGATATGCTTTAGGCAGAGTCATGATATGGAAGTGTAGTCTTCCTGGTTTTTCTGTTGAGATCCTGCCCTGTTGTTGTCTAGGGGATGCATTTTCTGTTGTAAACTTTGTTGTAAATAAGAAAGTAAGTACCACTTATCTTAAATTACAAAGCAATTTTCACACTTAACTGCTTTCTAGGTGACATCAGTAATTTGAGTGATGGGTGGCGAGGTGTGTGTGTGTATGTGTAGGTATGCAAATGGAGGCCTGAAATCAACCTTGGGTGTTTCTCAAGAGTCATTCACCTTGTTTTTATTTTGTTTTAATTTTTTTTTTTTTTGGTTTTTCGAGACAGGGTTTCTCTGAATATCTCTGGCTGTCCTGGACTCGCTTTGTAGACCAGGCTGGCCTCGAACTCACAAAGATCCGCCTGCCTCTGCCTCCCAAGTGCTGGGATTAAAGGCGTGCGCCACCACCGCCCGGCTTGTTTTAATTTTTAAATATATTTTATCTAGGTAGGTGTAGGCATTTAATCCCAACACTTAGGAGGCAGAAGCAGGCAGAACTCTGAGTTGGAGGCCAGCATGGTCTACATAGTGAGTTCCAGGACAGCCAGGTCTATACAGTGAAACACTACTTTAAAAAAAAAAAAAAAAGTAGCCTGTCAGTGGTGCCTCTAATCCCAGCACTCAGGAGGCAGAGGCAGGCAGATCACTGTGAGTTTGAGACCAGCCTGGTCTACATAGAGAGCTCCAGGATAGGCAGGTGACAGAAAAATCCTATCTCAAAAACAAACAGAAAAAGATATTTTATCTATATAATAAGTGTTGCAAATTTGTATGTGTATCAGAAGATGTCAGATCCCTTGGAATGGATGATTGTAAGCCACCATGTAGGTGCTGAGAATTGAATTCCCAGTACTCTGGAAGAGCAGCACTCAGTAGGCAGAGGCAGGTGGATCTCTGTCAGTTCGAGACCAGCCTGGTCTACAGAGTGAGTGAGTCCAGGGCAGCCAGGGCTATCACACAGAGAAACCTTGTCTGTGGTGGGGGGTTTAATGATTACCTCTGTCTTCCACATGCATACACATACCACTTGTACACTTGTGTAGAAGCCTACACTAGCAAGTACATATACTACACATACATAACAATACAAGAGACAGAGACACACTCTGACTGAGATCTTTAACCTGGGCTTGATAGCCAGTTGCCATCCCAATATTTAGGAGGCTGGTGTGCAGGGATTGCTTAGTGTTTGAGGGCTGGCCTAAAACTGCAATCCTCTTGCTTTAGCCACCCAAATGCTGAGATTATAGACATGACTCACTATGCCTTCTTAATATTCGTTATTTGGATAAATGAGCAATTATAATTGCTCAAGGAATCAGGGTCAGGACCCAGTGAAATGACTGGGCATGTAGTTAAGAAGATAGTTGGGAGGCTGGAGCAATGCCTTAATGGTAAAGAGCACTGGCTGCTGTATCAGAGGAGCATTGTTAAATCCCCAGCACCCATGTAGTGGTTCACAACTGTCGAAATAAGCCTAGTGTGATGGTGCACACCTTTGATCCCAGCACTCAGGAGGCAAAGGCAGGTGGATCTCTGTTT
This sequence comes from Lophiomys imhausi, assembly GCA_907164525.1. NCBI lineage: Eukaryota > Metazoa > Chordata > Mammalia > Rodentia > Muridae > Lophiomys > Lophiomys imhausi. The sequence continues at coordinate 1,522,891 of CAJQZJ010000151.1, read as the reverse complement.
GAGACCAGCCTGGTCTACAGAGTGAGTCCAGGGCAGCCAGGGCTACACAGAGAAACCCTTCTCGAAAACCAAAACAAAAACCCAAAATAATTAGAAGAAAATTAAAATAACATTCTGATAACTTAAAGCTTATACTGGTGACAGCAAGTGAACTTAGTTAATGATAATTCAAAACTTTTTTTTGAGTAAGTGTCTCTGTGTAGGCTTGGCTGTTCTGGAGCTTGTTCTGAAGACATGGCTGGCCTTGAACTAGCAGTGATCTGCTTGCCTCTATCTCCCAAGTGCTGGGTTTAGAGGTGTGCAACACCACAGCCTAGGCCAAAAAACTTATTTGTTTTTGTTTTTTTTTTTTTTCAAGACAAGGTATTTCTGTATACCTCTGGCTGGTCGCTTTGTAGACGAGACTGGCCTCGAAGTAACATTTTTTTTTAAAGATTTATTTTTAATTATGTGTATGTATGTGGTGAGGTATTATACACATGAGTGTAGGTACCCTAGGAGACCAGAGCTGTCATATCTCTCTAAAGCTTGAGTTACAGTTGTGAACCAACATGTGGGTGCCTAATTCTTCACAACCAGTGCTCTAAACTGCTTATCAGTCTTTCCAGTCCCTTATTTGCAGTTTTTTTTCTTGTTTGTTTTTGAGACAGGGTCTCACTATGTAGCTTTGACTGGCTTCCAATATGCTGATAGACCAGGCCAGTCTGGAATTTACCATGCAACCCAATCTGAACTTGAACTCTTGGAATTCCTCTTGCTTCATAGCCTGAGCACAGGGATTTCTTTGCTGTCTCCAAAAGACACTCTGGCTATGATGGCACATGCCTCTAATCCCAGGATTTAGTAGTCTAAAACAGGAATGACCCAGGAATTGTGACACCAGCCTGGTCTACATTTCAAGCCTTTCAAGGGTACAGGGTAAGAACCTATTCAAAAACAAAAAACAAAAAAGCATACAGCTGGGTCCAAGTGGCATGTGCCTTTAATCCTAGCATTTGAGATGCAGAGGCAGGCGGATCTCTGATTTCAAGGCCAGTCTGGTCTACATCCTGAGTTCTAGGACAGCCATAGCTATATAGAGAGACCCTGTCTCAAAAACAAAACAAAACCAAAAAAAAAAAAATCATGTAGTACCTGACTGACCTGAATTTCAATTGTAGATCTACTTGCTTCTGCCTTTTGTGTGCTTTGACTAAGGCACAAGTTAGGTGAGAAGTGTTTACATTGTACCTACAAGTTAATTTAAATTTCATCACCAGATATTTCAAGATTGTAAAATTAGGGTGGGAGTCAACTGTTTCTTATATACAGAGTTAAGGCAACCTAATCACGACATGTGAAGTAATAAAAAAGTGTGAATGAGAAACCAGGAACTATAGATAAAGACAAAGCGTGTATTTACATCAATCAATATTTCTTGGAAATTATTTTGGCATATAATATATTTTTCATTATGTTAGGCTCTCTCCATATTTGGCACATTTAGTGCCTTACAATAAAAGCTATCATGTTTGGTAAAAATTGGATTTTTATGAGTCCTGATTATACTGTCAAAGTTTTTAATTTATTGAAGCAAGATTTGAACCTCTTCAGATTGGTTTGGTCTGAACTGATAGAACATGTCCTATTAAAGACTTACTCCTCCTTAAAAACTTCTTTAAAATACAATCTTCCTGTAGAATGTCTTTTTTTTTTGAAACTATTTTGTGTAGCCCTGACTGTCCTGGAATTTGATATGTAGACCAGGATAGCTTTATACTCACAGAAATCCTCCTGCCTCTGCCTTGAGATTTAGGATTAAAGATATGTGCCTGGCAGCATGTACATTTTTCAGTGGTAATAAACTATGTTTGAAGTCATGAAGTAAATTGTTGAGAAAAAAACTAAATGTAAAAACAATAGTCTTAAGTGATAGTTGTGAAACAGTTCAGATACTATGAGTTTTCTTTCTCCTCTAGTAAATAGAACTAAGAAAATCTCCCACACACACATACCCACCAAACAGGGTTTCTCTGGCTGTCTTGGAACTTGTTCTGTAGACCAGGTTGGCCTCGAATTCACAGAAATCCTCCTGCCTCTGCCTCCTGAGTACTAGGGTTAAAGGCATGCACCACCACTGCCCAATTTAAGAAAATCTCTTCATCTCTGAAGAGTTGAGATTTTTATAAAGAGTATTTGACAGTATTTATATAATTATAATTTTCCTTCTTTGGGTATTTAAAAATTAGAGAAATTTTAAAGGCTTATATTCTATTCTGTCTCACTTTTCACTAATAAACTTCCTTTGGGGCAGAAAGTAGTGGCACATGTCTTTAATCTCAGCACTTGGGAGGCAGAGGCAGGCTCATCTCTATGAGTTCGAGGCTAGCCTGGTCTACAGAGCTAGTTCCAGGACAGCCAATGCTAGCCAAAGAAACCCTATCTTGAAAAACAAACAAAAGCAAACCAAACAAAAAAACTTTCTTTAGTAGAAAAGTCTGCCAGGAGTGGTGGTGCATACCTTTAATTGCAGCACTCGGGAGGCAGAAGCAGGTGAATTTCTGTGAGTTCAAGGCCAGCCTGGTCTACAAAGTGAGTTCTGGATAGCTGAAACTACACAGAGAAACCCTGGCTCGGGAGAAAAATCTTCAGGGAGCTTTTTGAGCCAGTTGTAGTGGCACATGCCTTTAATCCTGGCACTTGGGAGGCAGAGGCAGGTGGATCTCTGTGAGTTTGAGGTTAGCCTGGTCTACAGAGTGAGTCCAGGACTGCCAGGGCTACATAGAGAAACCCTGTTTCAGGGAGGAAAAAAAAAATCTGGGTGTGGTGGCGTAGACCTTTAATCCCAGCACTCGGGAGGCAGAGGCAGGTGGATCTCTGTGAGTTCAAGGCCAGCCTGATCTACAAAGTGAGTCCAGGATGTGGTGGTGTTAAGCATTCTAAATGTAATTGGTCCTTTGCTGTCTGTTACTTACTTTGTCTCTGATTGGTTAAATGAATGCTGAGGTCTGGAGATTGGGCAAAGACAGAGATAGGTGGGACTAAGGTTCGCAGACTTTTTAAAGACAGAGAGCATCTGGGGAAGAAGGCCAGAGAGAAGCCAGGAGCAGACAAAGAGGATACGCCATGGGGTAGATTACAGAAGATCCTTCCACGTGGTCTGGAACATCAGCTTAGTGTGGAGAATAATAGTCCAAAGGGACGTATGTATATATGGGGTCATATTTGGGTACTAGAATTATGAGCTAGCTTAGATGGGCTAGGATTACACAACCCAGGCCTAGGCTTGTTAAAATCCACCTGGTGTCTGTGTGTATTCATTTATAATGGCAGGTTAAGGATTAACACCGCCGACCAACTAAAGTTAATATAAATACTAGTAAATAGTTAATAATTAGCTATTTTTTCAACATAACTCTGTCTTGAAAAACCAAAAAAAAAAAGCAAAGTCTGAGTGTATATCTTTAGTGTGAGTATTTAAACAGGAAGTTTCAGGTTATTGTAGTTCATTGACTTCTCAGTTGTGGTTTGTATGGTACAAACTGATTAGATTCCTTACATGGAATAAAATGATAAAAATTAATAAGAAACATTACCTCTTAAAATCATGTTCTTGCTGGGTACTGGTGGTGCACGCCTTTAATCACAGCACTTGGGAAGCAGAGGCAGGCAGGATCTCTTGAGTTTGAGGCCAGCCTAGTCTACAGAGTGAGTTACAGGACAGCCAGGGCTACACAGAGAAATCCTATCTCCAAAAACCAAAAGAAAGAGAAAAATCATGTTCTTGTGGGGGTTTTATGACTTTTTTTTTTTTTTTTGAGATGAGGTTTCTGTACATAGTCTTGGAACTCACTGTCTAGGCCAGGCTGGCCTCGAACTCACAGAGATCTGTCTGCAACTGCTTCTGGAGTGCTGGTATGAAAGTTGATAGGTCAGTTCTTAAGATTCTAAGAAGTATTTCTGCAAAACATCTGGGTTTTTTTTTATGTCTATTTATTCCTTCAGGTTACATCTCCATCACAGTGCCCTCTTTCCACCCCCCCCCAGTCCCACCCTTCCAACCTCTACCCCCTATCCCTTCCATCCCACTCCTCTACAGTGGACTGTCCCTACATAATAGTCTCCCGCCCCTGTTCAGCAGTCATATGAGGGCCAAGAGCCTCCTCATACACTGGAGGCCTACAAAGCAGCACCACTAGGGCAAAGTGTTTCATTGACAGGAAACAAAGTCTATGTTCCTGTTCCCTTTGGTGCATTGGCTGTAGTATAGTTATCCTGTACTATATGGCTAAAATCTGATTATAAGTGAATAGATGCCAAGTGCATCCTTCTGAGTCTGGGTTAACTCACTCAGGATAAGTTTCTCTAATTCTATCCATTTGGCTGCAAATTGCATGATTTCATTGTTTCTGATGGCTGAAGGCATCTGTTTTTATAGCCACTCATCCAAATATTGAGGGATCTTAGAGCAATGGTTCAAATTCTCAGATATTTTGAATCTTCTGATAATATAAAAGAATACCAAAGACTAGCTTGGCTTATTTGCAAGTGTGAATTAGATTTCTGCTTATAAGAAGCTTTTTCATGTTGCTGGAGAGATGGCTCAGCGGTTAAGAGCACTGGCTATCCTTCCAAAGGACTCAGGTTCAAACCCCAGCCAGCACTCACATGGCAGTTCACAGCTGTCTGAACGCCTTGGGATCCAGAGGCAGGCGGAGCTCTGTGAGTTCAAGGCCAGACTGGTGTACAAATCGAGTCCAGGACAGCCAGGGCTAAATAGGAAACCCTGTCTCAAAAAAACAAAAACAAATAAACACAAAAGCATTTTCATTTCTGATGACATATGCAACACAAAATCCATCTGTTATAAAATTGATTTGAGACTTTTTTTTTTGGTATTGGTTTTGGTTTTTCCAGACAGGGTTTCTCTATGTATCCTTGGCTGTCCTGGACTCGATTTGTAGATCCAGCTGACCGTTTGAATTCACAGAGATCTGCCTGCCTCTGCTTCCTGAGTGCTGAGATTAAAGGCATACACCACCACGCCCAGCCAGAGAAATTATTTGTTTTAGTTTTTTTCATTTGGGAGAGGTTGGAGAGTTGCCTCGGCACTTGTTCTTAGAAAGGACCCGGGTTCAATTCCCAGCATCCACATGGAGGCTTACCATTTCCTCAGGCACCAAACATACATATGCAGGCAAAGCACTCTTATGAGTAAGAATTTGGGGTTATATATGAAGAAATAGATCGTCTGTTGGAGGTATTTGGTGTGCTTGTAGAGGACTCAAGTTCAGTCCCCGCACCCATGTCTATAGATCATAATCTCTTGCAATTCCAGCTCCAGAGATTCTGACACTTGGCCCTGCTTGAGCATTTACTCTCACATCCACATACACATGCGTGCACACACACACAATTTTAAAATAAATCTATTTTTAAATTTTGAGTTTGCCAGGCTTTATAGCATATATCTGTAATCTTAGTACACAGAAAGCTAAGAAGGAGGATTGCTGTAAGTTCCAGGCCAGTCATTAGTACATAGTGAGACCTTGTCTCATAAAAAGCCAAAGGAAGCTGGGCGGTGGTGGCGCACGCCTTTAATCCCAGCACTTGGGAGGCAGAGGCAGGCGGATCTTTGTGAGTTCGAGGCCAGCCTGGTCTACAAAGCGAGTCCAGGACAGCCAGAGATATTCAGAGAAACCCTGTCTCGAAAAACCAAAAAAAAAAAAAGCCAAAGGAATTCAGGTGTAGTGGCATACACCTTTAATCTCAGCATTCAGGAGGCAGAGGCAGGCAGATCTTGAGTTTGAGGCCAGCCTGGTCTACAAAGTGAGACCCACGACAGCCAAGGCTGTTATATAGAGGAACCCTGTCTCAAAAAACCAAAATAAAACAAAAAGATCCAAATTTGACTAGTTTTCCAATTTCTAGAAGGCTGTCTTTATTTTTTCCATACTGACTACTGTAATTTGCTGAGACCTTGATAATTGCTTGATTTTTCTTACCTTTTTAATTTGAGAGTTTTTTGAGTGGTTTGTGTTTGTTTTTTTTTTTTTTGTTTTGCTTTGTTTTCCAAGACAATTTCTCTATGTAACAGCCCTGGCTGTCCTGGACTTGCTTTGTTGATCAGGCTGGCCTGGAAACTCACAGAGATCCCCCTGCCTCTGCCTCCCAGTGTTGGGATTAAAGGTATGTGCCACCACGCCTTTCCAGTTTGTTTTTTATTCTGTGTGGTCACAGATCTTGTAGTCTATTCCCAAATGACTAAAAATACTTTTTTCCGGAAGTTTTGATTTCATCTTAGCCATAAAACACTTTAATACCGTATTTCCTTTTCCTAAGTTCTAAGTTTTTAAATAGTGTTAGCGACCTAAATGAAACTTATTTCATTTAAATCTTTGGTTACAGACTAAGTTATCTTTTGTTACAGAGTAAATTACATGAATTGTATAAGCTTCAGTTATATGTTATGACTTTTAGAACTTGCTTTGTACATTTTATTTCATTTAAAATTGGAATTTCATGTGTGCCATTAAAGAGAATTTTTGTATTTTAATTTTTGGATTCCTGAAACAGGATCATATATAATTTACAGGCCTTAAAACTTGCTGTGAGCTGGGCATGGTGGTGCATGCTTTTAATCCCCGTACTCAGGAGGCAGAGGCAGGGGCATCTCTGTGAGTTCAAAGCTAGCCTGGTCTCCAAAGTGAGTCCAGGCTATTACACAGAGAAACCCTGTCTTGAAAAACAAAAACAAACACCCAAACTTGTTGTGTAGTTGATGCTGGCCCAGTTCCTGACCCTCCTCCTGCCTATACCTTACCAAGTTTGAATCCTTACTGCCCCCAGGGTCTGGCACCTGGTAGGCAAGAATTTTACTTGGATGGACTGGAGAGATGGCTCGATGTTTTAGAGGACCTGAGTTCAATTCTCAGCACCTATACAGCAGTTTATAACTGTCTGTAACAACAGTCCTAAGCTGTCTGATGCCCTCTGCTAGTCTCTGCAGTCACCATTCATGTAGTGCACAGACACACATAAAAAAATAACGAATTATTAAGTTTAAATTAAAAGTACCCCAAATATTAATATTAATATATTAAGTACATTCAAGTTCTAACCTTTTAGTCTTTTTAAAACAGATTTACTATTTTATCAGTATGAGTGTTTTGCCTACATTTATATGTGTGTATCATGTTTGTGCCTGGTGCCCACAGAGGTCACAAGAGACCATGGTTTCTTTGGGACTGGAGGTACAGACAGTTGTGAGCTGTCATATGTGTAATGGGAATTGGACCTCAGTCCTCTGAAAGAACCGCCAGTGCTCTTAACCATGAACCATCTCTCTAGCTCCTATAAGTAAGATCTTAGTAATCCTTTTAATAGGCATTGAAAGTTTTACTTGCATAGTCTCTGAATAATCTTTTTATTCTTCCATCTCTATTTAGTCCAAAAGAAATGCTTCCTTCAAAGCCTGCAAAGAAAGAAAGGGAACAGAGGACCCGCCACTTACTCACAGACTTGCCTCTTCCTCCTGAGCTACCAGGTGGAGATCCATCTCCCCCAGATTCTCCAGAGCCAAAGGCGATTACACCACCTCAACAACCATATAAAAAGAGACCAAAGTGAGTTTTACAGGGATGTATACTTTTTATATTTTATGAACATGGGTGTTTTTAGGAGGCCAAAAGAGGATACTGGATCCCCTGGGACTGAAGTTAATAGTTGTAAGCCACCCCATGTAGGTGCTGGGAATTGAATCCTGATTCATTGCTCTTAAGTACTGAGCCATCTTACCAGCACCTTCACAATCTCTTTTAATTTAAGAATATTCTCTTTTTCTTTAGATCTAAAATTTATAGATCTTCTACAACTTATAGAAATGTACAAATGCATCATTTATTTCAATTTTATGGGGGGAAAACCTTTGGAAGGATGCTCATCTGTTCCTACAGATACCTGTCTTATTTACTGTTTTATTGCTGTGAAGAGATCCCATGGCCAAAGCAACTCTTATAAAAGAAACCATGTAATTGCGGGCTTGCTTACAGCTTCAGAGATTTAGTTCATTACAATGGCCGGGAGCATGACAGCTTGCAAGCAGGTGCTGGAGAGTAGTAGCTGAGAGCTATATCCTGATCCATAGGCAGATAATGAGACACTGGACCTGGCTTGGGCTTTTGAAACTTCAAAGCCTGTCTCCAGTGACACACTTCCTCCGACAAGGCCACACTTCCTAATCTTTCTAATCCTATCAAAGAGTCCCACTCTGATGACTAAGCATCACATACATGAGCCTATGGGAGCCATTCTTGGTTAGACCACCATAGATAACTAATATTTTCCTTTTGTTGAGACAGGGTCTTACTGTGTATTCCTTACTAGCCTGGAATTTACAGAGATTATGCGCCTTTAATCCTAGCACTTGGGAGGCAGAGGCAGTTGATCTCTGAGTTTAAGGCATGGTCTACGTTGTGAGTTACAGGACAGTCAAAGAGGTAGCTACAATGAGAAGTGTCTCAAGGGGGGGAAAGCAGGCTCTACTATGCCCAGCCCTAACCATATTTTTTTGGAAAAGCAATCTATGTATTTAGTGAACACTCACACACCCCACCACCACCTTGTATCTTTTGAAGCAAGAATTCCATAATAACCATTGACACATGCTGCTTATTATGTCATTTCTGCCATTTCAATAAAAATTTCATAAAAAGCCAGTCACTTAATGGCAAAAAGTAACAGTTTTACTGGTTTTCTTTTTAGAATTTGTTGTCCTCGTTATGGAGAAAGAAGACAAACAGAGAGTGATTGGGGGAAGCGCTGTGTGGACAAGTTTGATATTATTGGAATTATTGGAGAAGGAACCTATGGCCAAGTATACAAAGCCAAGGACAAAGACACAGGTATTTTCATATAATACTTGATGATAGAGGCGTAATAATTTAAAAATTACTATTTTTTTTTTTTTGAGACAGGGTTTCTCTGTGTAACATCGCTGATTATCCTAGACTCACTTTGCAGACCAGGCTGGTCTCCTAATAGAGATCAGCCTGCCTCTCCCTCCCAAATGCTGGGATTAAAGGCATGTGCCACCACACCCAGTTGACAATTATTAATATATTAATAGAGTTATTAAAATAAGTTTCAGGCTCTAATTTGTTCTCTTAATATTGTTAAGTAGATTAAAATGTTCCAAAACAATGGTTTGGTCGCCGGGTGGTGGTGGTACACGCCTTTAATCCCAGCACTTGGGAGGCAGGTGGATCTCTGTGAGTTCGAGGCCAGCCTGGTCTACAAAAGCGAGTCCAGGACAGCCAGGGCTGTTACACAGAGAAACCCTGTCTCAAAAATAAAAGAATGGTTTGGTCATCTCTTACTGTGTTTTCTCCAGCACCTCCCTGTACCAAGTCCCTTACATAAAATATAATCTTTGTGTGTAATCTGTGTCCATCCTCCTGTGTAGTTTATGTCATCTCTAGAATATTTGTAACACCAGTATAAGCAAATTATGAATAAACATTGTTTTCATTCAAGGATTAATGACAAAGAAAACAATATCTGAATATGTGAAGTTCAAACAGTATCTCTTACCACCTGTTTTTAGTCTACATGTGTTTTATTCCATGAATGACCAGAGAGCTGACTTTATAGTGATGTTGTATTAACGCTTTTATAGTTCAGTGGTAGAGTGCTTGTGTACATTTGTGAGGTCCTGGATTTGATTTTCAGCATTGAAAATCTCAAAGCTTAGATCCTCTACTTTTTGTCATCTATTTTCAAATATTTATTATTTGACTTGGTAGTGGTGTTTTGTTGTGGTTTTGTTTTTTTTGGGGGGGAGGAGGGTTGTATTTTGGAATTTGAACCTACAGCTTACCCTAGCACTCTATCAAAATGCTATAATTAAAATTCCAGCCTTCTTTATAAACTTTTTACTGCTCGCCGGAAATTTTTGTGTTTTTGGGGGGTAGGGTATTGTACTTTATTTACTTAGTGAGTACAAATGTCTGTTTCTGTCTTTGGGCATATTTTTGTCATGCACAAATTGGGAAGTCAGAGGACCTCTGTTCTCTCCTTCTACCATGTGAAATCACTAGGGAAGCAGAGGTAGGAACATATAGCAAGTTGGACACAACCAGTCTATTTTAACTAGACCCTGTCTCAGAAGTGAGAAAGCCAGGAAGGAAAAGAATGAGTGAGTGAGTGAGTGAGTTAGCTAGCTTGTTTGTTTATCTGCTTATCTAGTTTTTTGACACAAGGTTTCTTTGCCTAACAGTTATGGCTGTCCTGGAACTCGATCTGAGACCAGGCTGATCTCGAACTCACAGAGATCCTCCTGTCTCTGTCTCCCAAGTGTTGGGATTAAAGGAGTGTGCCACTACACCTGGCCCAAGAATGAGATTGCCAGCATGAATCTATATGAAAACTTGAGAACACAGGAATAGGAATGGTTGTCTGTCCTAATGGTAGAAGGCATGGTTAGCATAGGCTCTAAGTTCACTCTCAGCCCACTAAAAAATGAAGGGAAACACAGGGGTATTATGTAAGAAAACATAACAATGCTTATGTCCATGAAGGCAAGGATGTGTAATGCTGGTTCATGATAATGACTAGGAAATTACAGTGACAATTTGCATCTGTTTTTGCAGGAGAACTAGTAGCTCTGAAGAAGGTTCGGCTAGACAATGAGAAAGAAGGATTCCCGATCACAGCCATCCGGGAGATCAAGATACTTCGTCAGTTAGTCCATCGAAGTGTTGTTAACATGAAGGAAATTGTCACGGACAAACAAGATGCACTGGATTTCAAGAAGGATAAAGGTAATAGCAGAAATTTATTTCTTTAATTTCACGTGTATGAGATTTCATCTGAGTGTATATGTGTACCATATGTTTGCAAGAGCAATAAGTTCTCTTAACCACAGAGCCATTTCTCCATCTTTTTTTTTCCCCCAGTGGTGGGGGTGGACAGGGTTTCTCCATAGTACTGAGAGTTCTGTAACTCACTCTGTAGACCAGGCTGGCCTCAGACTCAGAGAGAGATCTACCTGCTTCGCCTCCTGAGTGCTGGGATTAAGGGCATGCGCCACCACACCCAACATTTATTCATTTTTGAGACAGAGTCTCTCTGTACCCCTGGCTCCCCTGGAAATCTCTATATAGATCAGGCTAGCTGCAAATTTGAACTCAGATATCTGCCTGCCTCTGATTCCAGAGTGCTGTTTTTCCTTTTTTTTTTTTTTTAAGATTTGTTTTTATGTGTATAAGCATTTTTCCCTGCATGGAAGCCAAAAGAGGCCCTGGATGCCCAGAAACTGGAGTTTATTAGTGATTGTGAGTGGTCATTGGGTTCTTAGAATTGAACAAAGATCTGCAAGAGCTACAAGTGCTCTTATTTAATGAGCCATACAGCTTCTGTTTTTATATTTATTTACTTTTACAGACTAGGTCTCTCTAGTCCTGACTGTTCTAGAACTTTTATTTAGGCCAGGCTGGATCTCCTACAGCTGGAGTTGCACGTGGTTGTAAGCCACCCATTGTGGTTGCTGGGAACCAAACTCAGATCCTCTGTAAGAGCATTATCTTCTATCTCTCCAACTCCTATTTTATTTTATTTTTTAAGATAGAGTCTTATAATTTAGCTCAGGCTGGCTTCCAATTTCTTCTGAGCCTCTTTGCTCAACAGCCTTCCAAATAATATGATTGTAGGTATAAATTACTACTCCATTTTACTTTTCTTTTCTTACCTTGTTTACCTGTGTGGTCTTTAAAAATTACTGTCTCATGTAGCCAGGCCACCCTCAAGCTGGCCACATAGCTAGAAATGACATTGGACTAATTATCCTCTTGCCTCTACCTGGCAAGTGCTGAGATTAAAGTAATGCACCACCATGCGTAGCTCTGCCTATGTGAATTTTCCACAGGTTGACCTCAGTCTTTTTTTTTTTTTAAGATTTATTCATTTTATTTATGTCTGTTTGCTTGCATGTGTTTATGCACACACATGCATGCAGTGCCCATAGAGATCAGAAGTGGGCATCAGATTCCTGAGACTAAAGATATAAGTGGTTGTGAGCCACCATGTGGGTGCTGGGAATTGAACTCAGGTCCTCTGCAAAACAAGTGCCTTTAACCACTGAGCCATTTCTCCAGTTCCACAGTCTTGCTTTTTCTTTTTTTAAATAAATTTATTTTATTCTTACTTTATGTGTTACTGTATGTCAGCACCATATGTATTCAGTGCTGGTGGAGGGCCTAGAACTGGACTTATAGACAGTTGTGAGCCACAGAATGAATAATGGATGCTGGAATTAAATCCAGGTCCTCTGCAATAACAGTAAGTGCTCTTAAATGCTAAGTCTTCCTTATAGCCCCTAATCTTGCTTTTTCTTGTTTTGGAAATCTATAACAATAATCTGAGTTAAGATACTTGCTTGGGACTTGAGGTGGTTCAGTCATTAAAATTATTGCTGAGTGAGGACCTGAATTAAATACCCAGAACCCACACCAAAAAACCAAACCAAAACAAAACAAAAATCAACCAAACAAAGAAACAGGTATAGCCGATATATAATCCCAGCACTTGGGAGGCAGAGGCAGGCGGATCTTTGTGAATTCGAGGCCAGCCTGGTCTACAAAGCGAGTCCAGGACAGCCAGAGATATACAGAGAAACCCTGTCTCGAAAAACCAAAAAAAAAAAAAAAGAAACAGGTATGATGGACTGCATGTGAAATCCCAGTGCCAGGAAACAGACAGGCAAATCATTGGAACTTGCTGGTCAGTCATCCCATTGACCTTAGTGAGGTTCATATAAAGAAAGTAAGAGACCCTATTCCCAAAAAACAGGTGGGGCTGTCCAGGTGGAAGTATTTTAAAATTTTTTCCTTTTTTTGGTTTCTCGAGACAGGGTTTCTCTGTGTAATAGTACCAGCTGTCCTGGAATTCACTCTGTATACCAGGCTGACCTGGAACTCACAGAGATCCACCTGCCTCTTTCTCCCAAGCACTGGGATCAAAGACATGTGCCAGCACACCCAGTTGTGGTGGAGGTGTTTGGTTGGCTGGTTTTGTTTTATTTTCAAGACAGGGTTTCTGTGTATCTCTTGACTGTCCTGGAAGCACTCTGTAGACCAGGTTGGCCTTGAACTCACTGAGATTCATCTGTCTCTGCCTCCTGAATGCTGGGATTAAAGGCATGTCCCACCAAGCCTGGTAGTTACAGAAAGCTGTGAACTGTCATGTGGGTGCTGGGATTTGAACCCGGGTCCTTTGGAAGAGCAGTCAGTGCTCTTAACCGCTGAGCCATCTCTCCAGCCCCATAGAAGCACTCTTACCCACACCACATCTCCCCAGTCTAGTGCTTGCTTGCTGCTGGATTCTCATTCTATAGACAAGGCTGGAACTTACTATGTAGCATAGTCTTATGCAGCCCAGCATACGGAAAATGCCACCGTGAGTCCACCACAGTGGTAATTAGGAGAGTACAAAACACAGAAGCCAGTAAACGGCCAGCAAAAAGGAAATAAAGAAAAGGGTGGGGTGCAGTGGTTCACACTTGGAATCCCAATCCTTGGGAGGTTGAGGCAGGAGGACTACTGGGAGCTAAAGGCTAGCCTAGGCACATACAGAGTGAGACCCTGAATCAAAACCAAAATAAAGAGTGGGGTTTGATTTTTGTTTTCTTTGGGCCACCATGAAGCTCTTAGCCACAGAGCCATCTCTCCAACCCCCAAGATTTACTTTCAGTAGTGTTATTTATCATTAGAAAGGGCAAAGTATTTTATTAGTCTAATTTTTAGGTCTTTCATCTATAAACTAAGGGTTGTTCCAGAGAGACTCAGGCTAACTTCAAATCATATTTAACCCTGAGGATTGTTATTTCAACCTTTGACTTTTTTTTTTCCTGTTATATAGGTGCCTTTTACCTTGTATTTGAATATATGGACCATGACTTAATGGGACTGCTGGAATCAGGTTTGGTGCACTTTTCTGAGGACCATATCAAGTCATTCATGAAACAGCTAATGGAAGGATTGGATTACTGTCACAAAAAGAATTTCCTCCACCGGGATATTAAATGTTCTAACATTTTGCTGAATAACAGGTAACATAGTAACCAAATAAGGCTAATCACTTTTTCCCTTTCTTTTGAGTTTTGACTAGATAATTAGAATTATAAACAGTGCAATTTTTTTGTCTTTGCATACATGTTCAATGTGTGTTCTTTTTTTGTTATCTGCCTTCCTCTTCACCACCCTCTTCTATCATCTTTCCAAATTTAATGTTAGAGTTAATAAAATAGGATTACAAATATTTCTTAATTGCTAACATTCTATAGTATTGATCTACTAGAGAGTGTACTATATAGTCAATAAATTGTGTTGTTTCCCAGAGCAAACTTAAAGGTACATTGGGTTCTTAATATTCTTTAGTGGAAAGAAACAGGCCTGTCTCTTTAGCTGCACTGAAGACTGTCAGTTACTTTCTTTTACAGGAAGACCTTCAACACACACACACACACACACACACACACACACACACACACACACACA